>JAWNNO010005166.1:0-16530 GCA_035044985.1 Lordiphosa fenestrarum | reverse complement strand
AACTGGAGAAACAAAGTAAGTCAGAAAAACCATTTTCTGAGCTGTAAAGTTGAATAAATGTTCGCTACAATGCGACCTGCTTCCCTCAACATCGGCATAAAGTGGTCGATGACTACAAGACTGTGGTATCTGGATTATGCAGTCGACTTATGCCTTCGGGCAAATGGGTTAAGCGACCTGGAAAATGCAATAGCCGACCTGGACACCTCAGCTAGATCGACAAGCCTCAGAATTAACAAGACAAAGACGAAAGCGCTCAGCATCCTTTCCACACCATCCCTGGCTCTGGTCAGCAATTTCAGCTGCCTGCAAAAGACTAAAGGTGCCTCTTTGAAGCTGTCAGTTGTTTGGAGATGTTCGTCATATCCACGCTGGTCCAAAATAATAATACGCAGAATTAAATGAAGTTGGATGGTACACACATTGCGGAAGAACTCGAACACAATCGCAAGGAAGGCAAAGGAGTGGAATCCGTTGGACGAACTCGGGCGGCCACCTGGCAAACCCCAAGAAACTTGAAGGACTGTCGGTGGAGAAGCGAAAAGCAACAGGAAAATTTGGGAAGAACTAAAAGCGACGGCTAACAACAGAGTTCGCTGGAGAGGAGTAGTTGATGCCCCATATCCCACCTAGGGATTGGAATAGAAGATGAAGACTGTTAAATGACCGCCTACTGCGCCACTTGTTGAAGTGTAATTGAATTGAACTGAATAACGAAATGTGTTGGACAAGGGGTTGAGATCAAACTTGAAGCGTTTGGGCTGCGTTCGTGAATTATTTTCTTAAATGGACGTTGAACCGACTTTTATATTTTAAGCTGCATGACAACAGCGCGTTGTGGTTGTGGGCACAATTTCCTTTAGACGGCCACTTGGATCGACTTAAGAGCAAAAGAAAATGTCCAAATGTTGCCAGATGCCCAAGGTTTAAAGTAAAACTCTGCTGTGGAATGGGTTATTCCAAGCATTTCCACTTGACTACGTTTGGCAGTGCTCTACAGCATGATGTGTCTTCTATTTGGAGACTTTCGCACCAGGTGCATTCGGAGGAGCAGTCGTAGCCGTATCGATGCACTTTTGGCCACTTAGATTTTGAGTAAGCCAGTAGTTGACTTGCCCTTGGCTCCTTTCTAACCGGCTGCACCGACCCTTCGACGATGCTTTCGCTGTTAGAGACCTTGCTGATCTGTGGCATTGAATGAATAACATTTTGTGCTCCAGTTTGTTTTAAAGCTTCTTCTCTCTGTCTGCCCCTCTCGCTCTCTTCAAATTACAACTCCTTCATCTAAAGGGTTGGAATCATGGCCAGCAAATTCATTTGTCAGCTGCCGCTCCACTGATTGGCCATTTAGTTATGCGCCGTCATAAAGATAAGCCAGCCGGAGCCAAGTCAGATACCAAAAGTCTGGCATTCATTAGCACTGGCCAAAAGCTGTCAGCTGTCGCCCTAGAACAACTGCAGCACCGTTACCGTTCCTTGTCCTTGGGTTAGTTAGTGCAAAATGCAAATTTCTGTAGAATGCACTTCACTGGCTTGAAGGCTTCATGGAACGTTAAAGTCTTGGGCTTTGACTTTTTTGTTTGTTTAATAAATTTTGCCTGGGCAAAGACAATTTTAAATTCTTCTAGCAAATTCGGCAAACAGTAGCCGCAAGGGTGGACGGGTGAAGGGTGGCGGTGGAGAGTGGTGAGTGGAGAATCGGATGCAGTCCCATTACTGGGGCCGAGGACAAAGGAAACCAATTAACAGACGCTATTGTTTCACTTGGTAATTCAACTAAATTGCATGGCACTGCAGCTGTAAGCAAATCTCTAGGAGGAGCTGCAGCCCTGTGTTCCGAGTTCAGGAGCTGGGCGGGTTTGTTGGCTTAAAATTTTGCGCAGCAGACGCTAATGAGAGTGTGTGAGTGCGTGGGTGTGCGTAATAGGCTACAAAAGCAAATAGAAACAAATGAGTTGGAAGAAAATTGAATCATGGAATTGTGTATCGGAAGCGGCCATCTCATCACATCTCCTCAAACAAAAGCGCATTGTTAGCTGGCCCCCTTACCTTACGAGGTGCTAATCAGCAGCCGTCGCCATGGTTATACATGGGATATACCAGCTGACTCCGGTTCTGATTTGGTTTCGGGTCAAATTAGCACTGTGGCCCTGCCAGAACTCAAATGCAAACAGTCAACTTTTTTCGGCTCTGGCAAACTGCACAGATCCCACCGCTGGCAACGAGCAACTTTTCATTAGCATTTGCTATAACAAATGCCCGGCCACGCCCTCACGCATACACATGCCAGCGCCGGCCTCCTGGCCAGCATTTGGGAGCCGGACAAACATTTTCATTGGTTTTCTTGGTTGGTGGCGTTGCTGGCGCATTTGAAGCGCGTCGAAAATGCATTCGCACAACGGCTGGCGGCAGCAGCAGCAGCAAAACTCCTATCGAAGGGGTAGCATGATTATCCTGTGTGTGTGTGTGTGTGTGAGTGTGTCTGGATCTGTGTGTTGGTGTAGCCCTAGCCCTCTGTGCCTGTTTGCCAGGATAAACGACGTAATCCAGATGAAATGGAACTTTTCACATTTAACTGCATGCTGACTGTGGAGGAGGAGTGGCAGAGGAGTGTGAAGTGCCTGGACTGATAATGAAAACTTAAATCATTGTAGGCAAACTGCAATGCCTGAGCTGCAAAACAACAAGCAAAGAAGAGTTCGCCCAAGGTGAGCTAACGAACTTGGAATACTCTACTGGAGCGGAGGATGAGGTAGAAAGACTAAAGCTCTTAAAACTTCCCAGAACTCAACCAAAATCGAAGGTAGCTTTGATTCGAAATCTTACGCTATTTCATGTTTTTAAATACTGAACAAGTTTTCATGATCTTTCCTTCTACACTGAAAAGAAAATCAATCTAAAATCAAGACTTTAGTCTCGAAACCGACATGACATGGGAATATCTCAACACAAATTTATAATCTCAATTCCTTTTTCAAATCCACAATCTTGGATAAAGATCGGTTATACTCGACTTTAAGATGAAACTGTTTCATTTTTAGTTAGAAAAAGAAAAGAAAAAAAATGATTTATTATTTTTGTAGATGCCATAATTTCCGGTTCCCAAAAAGGTTCGATTTTCAACCTTCCCCCGGCTGGGGTTCGAGCTCGTTACCCTCGGTGGACCGAACACGAGCTTGCTTTGCAACTGGAACCTGAGCTGAGCTATCAGCCAAATGCTACACCCAGCGGCAAAGCTGAGTAAAATCCTTCAGCCCGACGTAAAAGATGCTCAAACCGTTGCCTTAGAACTGTGAGGTAGCGAGCTGAAATCCCACTGGAGACAAATACATTTTTTTCCGCTCTGATCTCAATTTGAATTCACAGAGAATTGTAGGAGGGTTGATAAGTGAAATGATATACGGTAAGTCTTTATTTTAAGATTTTAAACCTCATTTCGAGCTTTTGTACAACGAAGAAGAGATTTTCCATCTAGGTTATACGGTGGTGTCCTGGAAATCTTTAGAGATGTTGCCTTCGGTTAGTTTGCAAGTCGCTCAAAAGTTCCGTCAGTTTCCCAAATCTTCGAGAGATTACAATTTCTCAGTGGGAAAGATAATTGGTCCATCCCAAATGACAGGGTTGCATCTTGCTCAAATAAAATGTTCCATATTTATACCCTTGCAAAGGGTATTATAATTTTGCCCAGAAGTTTGCAACGCATAGAAATATTCATTTCCGCTATATATATTCTTGATCAGGGTGACGAGCTGAGTCGATTGAGTTTTGTCCGTCCGTCAGTCCGTCTGTCTGTCTCGTTTCTACGCGAACTAGTCTCTCAGTTTTAAAGCTATCGAGCTGAAATTTTGCACAGAGTCTTCTTTTTGCTGCACACTACTAATATGTCGGAACTGACCGCATCGGATGACTATATCTCATAGCTCCCATAGGAATAATCGGTCGGAAAACTAGTTTTAGTGAGAAAAACTTTTTTTTTTCAATGGAAACGTCTCCAAACTTTGCAGTCGCAGGTTTTCTATGCTTTTTTATAATTCTACCAAGTTTTATCAAAATCGGACAACTATATGGTATAGCTGCCATACAAAAGATAGGTCTGAAAAACAGTCTTAGTTAGAAAAACTTTTTTGTTTTTAATGGTAGCATCCTGCAATTTTGTACTTGTTTGTTTCACATGCTTTCACATAATTTTACAAATTTTTGGCCAAATCGAATGACTATATCATATAGCTCCCATACGAACGATCGGTCGGAAAATGGGAAAAAGAGTATTTATTTGAAAATATTTAAGCAAGCATTTGCAAGGGTATAAAAGAACGAAGTTAGCTTAGCTTTCTCGTTTAGTTTTAAATTAATTTGTTCAATTGAAACCGGTACCCAAATTTCAAAATACTATCCGCGCCAATCATAAAACAGAACTTGGCAAGCCTGGGCGAAAGCAATGCCAACTGAGGGAGAGTGGCAAGGCGGCTTTCGTTGATATGGCAGCCCCTGGTTGGTTTCGATACTAAAATGATTAAAAGGCAAATTTTAATACTAAAGCAAATTAATTGTGTTAGTTATTTAATGCAACCTCTTCAATAAAATAAACTTTTTTACATTTCCAAGACTAATGTTTCTTATCTAAAAAGTTTTAGGGGTGAACTTGGTCTCTTCCCTAATCTCTAGAGATTTGAAACCAACTGAAAGAGATTTCTAGGACACCGAAAATTGGTTTTGGGTTGGAATTTGAGTAAAGAGATTTCCTAGAATAGATTGGTTTTTCTCCGCAGTGTACGTGTTCATAGTTTTAAAGCCTTAGATTTTATTTTGATAATCGTTTTTGAATTGTAGATTTCGAACGTTTTGTGCTCGGGCATATACTTTGGACTGGATGCACTTATGATCAGCGATGTGATGTGTTCTGTTTCGTTTCAGTGGTTCAGTAATGGTTTATCACCAGGCCAGTTTCTTTTCAGTGAGTTTTCGAAAATTTTGGAAATTAAATTCTTAGAATACATTGAATTGCCTAAAATATATATGAAGTCAGATACACAGACTTCGTTTACAACAACTCGGACTGCTCTTTGAATACGAGATGTGGGATTTATCCGTGGAAGTCGATGTCTCGAAACTAGAGTTCAACAGCTGCAACTCAGGAGTACCATATAGGAGAGAGTAGAGATGACTCTTAACTCTACTTAAGCAAGCGATCTAACTGATGTTCCTCTGATCAAGTTGATTTAAAAAAAAAATGCTAAAATCAATCCAGGATTGAAAAATCCGAAATCAGGAAAATCCTGTTCGTACTTGGAATGAGAAAATCTGGGGTTGACCAACTTCTGACGTAGTGTACGATTGATTTAGTCCCGAATATCTCGATTTTATTTTCTTTGTATGTAACTGGGAGAAGGAAACATTCTCGATCCTATAAGGTATATAAATTCTTGATCAGCATCAACAGCCGAGTCTATATAGTCATATACGTCTGTCTGTCCAAAGCTTTTAAGTCCGAGCCTCGTGCCTTAATGTACATCAAGTACGGCCCAATATCTATCTATTCTGAAAAGTATAATAAGATAAGAAAACCGAAGTTTTTTTTTTCAGTCCCGAAAGACTTTGACTAACTTTTGGGTCCATGGAACTGGAACCAAATTGAGATCCAGGCGCCCTCTACATAGCAAATGGTTTGGTAAATTGAATCTTTTTATTCTTGTATAAATCTTATAAAGCTTAGCTAACGCATTCTGGGTACTTCTCTGTTTTAATACGTGTTGGATTGATCTAATCCAGAACGAAAGGATTTTTTGGTTGAGTGTAAGATGTAAGTATACAGACGAAAGTGAATGCCTAGTATGAATTTTGATACAGCAAACATTCTTTTGCTCATAGCTCGACAACCGTTCTTCTGATCACACCAGCACCACACATAAATATACAAAGGGTATTTAAGTTGGGAAGATTGTTATTGATATATTAACTTAATATTACACAAGGGAACAAAATTAGACTCTTTTAGTTTGGCGTTGTTGATGATGATAGATGATTTCTGTATGCTGAACACAAAACTGTTTTCGTGAATGACACATCGCGGGTAGATTTACTATAAATCTTAAAGCCTAAAGTAGCTTAAGATGCTTATTTTGACCCGTTTTATGGAGACAACTTTACCGCTCTTTCACCCCTCGTGGATATTACTTTACAGTATGACTTCACAGCTTTAAAATGAACTATCCCAAGCATTTCTGATTTTGTACAAAAATCATCTAGAATGTTTTGTAATAAAATATTACTTTTCTTCTTTCTGGAGGTACATTCCAGATTTGCTTTACGTGGTCTTCTTTCTCCGGTGCCCAAAAGTGCCTGCTGATTGCTAGTAAATGAGACTCGGGATTCTACTTCGGTTACACTGTGTTCCTCCAAACAGAACAAAGGTCTGACCCTTTTGTTATATCGGCCGGCAGCCAATTGAACAATAAACCGTATAAGCTTCAATCGGCTACAGTGCAGTGGAGAAGTGCAACCGAGGCATCTGCCCGGCCGTTGCCCGGGCCTGTCTCCTGGACGCGCCAAAGTGTTTTCGTTTCGTTTTCGTGGTCGGTTGCGTGCCAAATCTATGAGAGCGTGCGATGGCCGCAAAAAATTGCGACAGCAGCAAAATGGTTATGCGAATGGGTGACGGTGGTCATCTCGCTTTCAACCTTTAGTAGCTCTTTGATGACTTTTCGCCGACGTCGTTTGTTCTTGTTGTTGCCGGAACCGCAATTTTCTTGTCGTAGTAACACGCCCCATTGTTCTTGTTGTTGGTGTCGTTGATGGCGTTCAAATGAAAACTTTTCCAATTATTGCGGTGAGCCAGGGGAGGACCGACAGCGAAAAAAGAATCCGAAGGGGCAGACAAACAAGTAAATGAGCATCAAATCGAACTCGTGCGGCGCATAATGAGCGTTCACTTCGACGCGAGTCCCGGTTCCGCCCAGGTCATTAATCTAATTTGCTGCCCAGGCATAGAAACCCGGCACCGAGTGGGCGAATTTAAAATGAATGTACAATTGACCGGCCGTCCGACCGTCCGACCGACCGACTGGCTGACTGCAAAGGTGTGTATCGATCAAATCGTTTTGGTTAGCCTGTTAATGATGATGACACCGCCCCAGCAACAACAATGACACTCTGAGCTGCCGCACGCGCCGTGACATTGCAATGCCCCACGGCGCTCGGATGCTACAGGACACCCGTTCGCCGCTAATGCCACTCCGGAAGTGACGCCATATTGTTTTTAGTGCTTTTGTCATTTACTGCCTGCTGGCCTCCAAACGATGACAATGTGGTTTCTCTCCGCCCACGCCTCCCGCTCCGCGGTGGCATTTTGATTTGGCCGAAAAAAATGGGAGAGAAAAAAACAAAGGAAAGCGGAAATATGTTTTCTTGCTTAAATCCTTTTGCTTAACTAAATTGCAAATTGATTAATAATTGTCGTCACCGTCAGGGACCATGACTTTTTGTTTATATAAAAGTTTAATTAAACTTTAAGCGATTGTTGCATTAGTATAATAGCTCGCACCCTGCCCCTCCCACTCCCTCTCACGCTCTCTCCCGCTCTCTCTGTTCCAATATGGCATCTCAGGGGTTTTCGTGGGCGTTTTGTGGCTGGTGTATGTGTCGATTAATTACGCGTCTCGGCGGTTGCTCTGTGTGTTGCAAAGTTTAATTAGTTTCGCTTTTAATTGACAGTTGCAAAAAGTTCGGGCAGGCAAGCCTGGGCCAGGCCCGAGATGTGTGGAAGCAACTAAAACACTGAAGGCTCCCACTCTGGAGACTAAATCAACTTGTATTGGCATGGCCAAAATGAAATTCCTTGCGAAATCGTTTGGAAAATTAAAGGGTGGGAAACCCTTTCCCGATATCCGAAATGTATTGTACACGTATACTGCATATTTTTCAGAGTAGCGACCCAGGTAGTCTCTGAACTGGCGTTTTTCCAAATGCTCCAGCTGTTACTCAAAAAGTTCTTGATCGATTTGGCTGAATACTTGGAGTTATGAGTTTCGTATTTTTCTAGCAAGCTTAGTAAACTTGAATTTGAAGCATTTTCTGGTCTACAATCAAGGAAATCTGTATTAAACCTTAAAGTGTTTACTTCCATTTGATACAATGGGCTCCATACGAAAGGTTTTAGACCGAATTAATCCATCCTGCTTATGCAGGAATGGTCGTTGTTTTGGTGTAGGAACTGACTGCTTGTCGTTATAATTCAGGGATGCATCCTTAGCTTTAAGCATCATGTGTACCTATAAGTACACAAGCACCACCACCCCGACTACACCCACCCACTTTTTTCGAAAGCTTTGCTAGATTTTACAGGGGCTGTACTGCTATTTGAACTCAAAACCTCAGGACAACAGCACACACGGAGGTTGGCGTCTCACTGCACTCGACCATCAACCGTCTCGCGAGAGCAGGTATAAAATAATAGTGTAAATTTTATCCAAAACCACTAGGCATTTAGACACTGATTCAGCAAGAAGCTCTGTAGCCCAGTTTAAGTACTTAAGACAATCCAAAATCGGACTAGTTCGGGCTTATTCGTATTTTAAATTTTAATCCTTCTGTGGGGCTTAAGTTATAGCTTTTATACAGGGTGCGCCATCTAAAGTGTCGGTATGGCAACACTGAATAACTTTGACATTTACCAACCGATTGCTTTTGTTAGACATGTTTTGGAAACATCAATCTAGTACAATTTTGACCATGGAACGCTTCACACCAAAACAACGTGCCGAAATAGTGACGCTGTTCATCAAAATAATCGTTCAATTGTGCTAACTCAGCGTGCATATCGTCGAAAATATCGTGGCCAACAGGCACCGTCTGACAACACTATTCGTCGTTTGGCGTCGAATTTTACTAATCATGGAACAGTGCGAGATCGTCCGCGTTGCGTCCGTCAACGACCAAGACGTTCCAATGAATTGGTTGAAGCGGTAAGGGATAGTGTTGTCCAGAACCCAGAAATGTCGTACCGTCATCGCGCTCAGCAGTTTGGCGTCAGTGGAACCACTTTGCGGCGCATTTTGAAGGATGATTTGCATTTGTTCCCCTACAAATAGCAATTAACACAAAGAATATTGGCGACAGACCACCCACGTCGTTTGAAATACGGCCAAACAGTCTCTCAAAAGGCCGACACTGAAAAGAGGCGATATTGACTGGCCACCCAGATCTCCAGATTTGACCGCCCCAGACTTCTTTTTGTGGGGCTATTTAAAAAGCAAGGTTTACGCCAGCGATCCACAGACCATTGAAGAGCTTAAGGCCAACATTCGTGCCGAAATCGCCACTTTATCGACTGAGACGCTCGAAAAAGTGATGGAAAAAGCCGCATAAAGGGCACATTTTGTTGTAGCCAATAAAGGCGGCCACTTGATTGATGTTGTGTTCAAAAAGTAGTCGAAATAAATTGTACAGGACCAAATTAAAGGAACAAGATCAACATATAGCAATCGGTTTTTTCCATACCGACACTTTAGATGGCGCACCCTGTACCTCTAAAGGATATTTAAGTACAACCAAAAAACGCTTTCTGTTCTGTTTTTGCGAGATGAGCTGTCAGAATGAATTATGGGAATCTGCAACTGTGTGCCTTCCGCCTTCCCCTGACTCTATGCCTCTGTTCTCTATTTTCTATTCCTCACGCTTAACCATAACAGTAAAAAACGAGAGCGTAAGTTAAAGTCGGCCCTTACCGTTTATACCCGTTATTCAGGGCAATTAGTGTTCAATAACCTCATGCGGCTCAGATAAGTATGCAACGTTTTATGAACTCTGCCATTAATAATCCGATCTTTGTGGGAGATTTGGGAGATTCTACACAAAATCTGAGCTCAATATCTTAAAATATGTAGGAGATACTCAACTTTTTCTATTAAATTTTTATATTCTAGTCTCTTCTATTCACACAGACAGACGGACATGGCTATAACGACTCGACTTTTGATGCTGATCAAGAATATATATACTTTATGGGGTCGGAGATGCTTCCTTCTGCCTGTTACATACATTTCCACGACTTTAGTAGACCCTTTTTACTCATCGAGTAACGACAACGAAAGTCGGTCAAGCCTGACTGTAATTTAGTGGCTTAACATTGGTTTGCAAGGGCAATTCTTGTCGAACTGATGTGGTTGTCGCTGGTTATCAACGTTCCGAGTTGAAGTTGTAGTCTTCCATTGCAGCAGATTGCCCAAAAAATCAAGCCCGATCAAGCAGATTTGATGTCACAAGTTCAATACGACAGAATATGCTTGGATTCAAGCAGAAAATACTGAAATCAAGCTTGGATATTCAAGACGAAAATATAAATTAAGTCTGCTTAAATCAAAAAAAGATCTTCTTGGTTGCATGAATAAATATTCTCGATTCCAAGAATAGAAGTTGTTGGTTACAAGAAAAAAAGGTCTCAATTCCAAGAATATATCTTGTTTGATGGACTTGCCGCGTTGGCGCTGGAGACACCACACACACAACACACCCCGAAGCCAATCCCACTCATTTGCGCTAAGTTGTGATTAATTTTAAAGTATCATTTAAATATTTTGTTTTTTACTTACCTCAACTGGGACTTGAACTCACGACCTCGAAGACTGCAGCACTCACCGAAACCGACAATTCAGCCGACACAGCCACAAATGCTGAGAGCGAGAGGAATAATTGTTCTCATTTTTTGCCTGCGCGCTCCTTATAAGCACCCCTCACAAAATCTACCCACAAGCTCGAAGTCGAGATCGCTTGTCAGCTCGTATTCAAGAAGAAATCAAATCTAAATCGAAGCAGATTCCCTGCTTGTCGATTCTTGCCACGTTTCTTTGGATGTATTTGGTTGCACTTAATACAAGTTCGAAATGCTTGTCACAATCCTGGAATTCGAGTACCAATATACTCGATCCAAGTACGAAACCCAATTGAAAATCACAGAATCGTAGGAAACTCAAATGGAAAGCGAATGATCAAATGGCATCCCAATGCAAGAAACCCTCTCTCGAGAACAGAGTGTGGTTGAAAACTTTTTCCCACATACTCAAATTCCTCCGTATTTTGAGTCGGCTATTGCACTTTTTGCTCCTGACATGAGACGGCAGCTTAAAGATAGAACTTGACCTTAAGCCTGCTAGTACTTGCTAGCTTGAAAATCAAAAGAAGTCGTCATAGAAATCGTATGAGTCTCTTGTTGGAAGTTTGAGTGTCGAGCTCAAGTCAATATCTGTGATTTCTGAAGCAATCCTACATTCCGATTTAATGTAGTTCGAGTATGGAGCTGACTTTTAATCTCGAGCATTCTTCCACCAGGCCGATATTAAGACCAAATGATGAGCTTATGTTGGGCTTAACAGATCAAGCCAAGCCAGTTCACGACACAGTTTACTATACACTTTGCTGTTGACGATTAGGCGTGAAAAAGTGAACCGAACCAAATACAGAAATCGCATCCTTACAGTTTATGGCTCCTTGTGAATTTTAGTTGTTTACGCTACCGAAACTCCTACAAGTTCCTGTGAAACTTTAAGCCTTCATCCATTTGCTCTTACATAGCATATTAGTAGCCTGGACTAGCCACTAAATACTGGACTGACAGGCCACTGGATGCCACTAACTTAGTCCATCTTTCTCTCCACCCAGCCTACTCATTCACAGAGCCATTTAGCGTTTGTTGACTGGATAATTATGTTGTGCGTGTGAGATTTATGCGTGCCCAGCGGCCCTCCCAGCCAAACCTGGCGCCGTTGGTCCAGGATTAAGGTGCCAAGACGCCATTTCGGTTGCCGTTGCTGCTGCATGTGTTGCAAATAAATTGACTGTCTCTCTGTTGGCATTCGGCGATGAGCAAACAAAAGGTCGACTAAGTAAGCAGGCCCGTGCAGGAGTAGGTGCAAATGGTGGTGCTGTACACCCGTATGTGTTATGTGTTATGTGGGAGCAGCCTCAGTATTCAATATTGCAGACACAACAGTCGCCTTGTACTCGGCCCCAGTCTCGGTTCGTGCTGGGTGCGTGCGTGCTTTGAAATTAAATGTCGTTATAAGTAGGCATTTATATACAAGGGAAGACAGCCTCACCCTGCCGCAAACGGGCCTACATAGGCGAAGGTATTCACATATGTACACGGCAGATGGGTATGTACACTTACTTATTCATTTACCCAGTCGTCAAGTCGGGATGCTGCTGCCTGGAGTTAGTCTTTCAGCACACAAAACAAATATTGAATGAGAAATGAAGCCGAATGGAAGGGCAGCCAGCAGGCTGAGTCTAAAGAAAGCTGACGCTGTCATTAAGTTCGATGGACTTTTATCTCGGCTCCAAGTCGTAGGCGTTGGCCAGTCAAGTGTTCACAGCTGGGCAGGAATTCGTTTGCCATATTAATCCCCAGATAATGAGATCCAACTATCCACTCAATTATAAACTCCCCTCCCATAATTCGCCATTCCATTTCCAGAGCTCCGTTTTTGACTGCATCCATTTCGGAGACATTGTTATGGGCCAAGCATTTGTGGAGCGAACGTTTAGCATTCATGGCAAGGCAAATCATTGTCATTGTCTGGGCGTAGCCACACCCACAACATAAAGCAATTTCCGCACAAGTTTTGCGGCCTGCCACCCCAACCCAGCATCCGTCTCCCTCCACACACTCGTTGCGGGGGGGAAATGAAACAGTAATGAGCTTTAATCATAAATGATTTACTGGGCTCAGGGCCGGCCCCGCCATCATCGCACAGGCCTGTCATCAATGCCATCGAAAGCCCGCGAACCGATTTATGCGCTGCAATAAACTTGCCAGACAAATTATGCCGACAAGGCGGCTGCCTTGACTGCCGATTGCTGAGTTCATTTCTCAAACGCACCAAAAAGTTGCGCCGCTTTGCAACTCAACACTCGCTTATTGACTTATAGCCAGGCCAAAGCCAAAGCCAACGCCAAAAAAAAAAGAATGCCCCTGCCTGCCACAAATCTAAAACTTTTTCGGAGGCGGAGGGCTGACGACAAGGATATGCAAATATTTCAAGCAGGGTAAAGTTTTCCTCCGATCCACCCAGTCCAAGGCGCTGTGTGCATTTAACAACTGTTTAAAATCAATTGCATTATTGATATGCCACAGTTGGATTTTGGGTGACGGGCGGGGGGGTGCAATAGACACCAGGAATCCACTTTTTGCGAATGCTATCAAAGTTTATATTAGCGATCATGTGCGATGACATAGGAATGACATTAATTGTGGCTTTTGTAGGATAGAAACCTTTTATCATCTGAAAAGATGTGAAATCGGCCCAATCAAAAATAAACTTTAATATAGCAGGAAAGTAAATAAAAAATGTGGGGTAAATGTTTGGACAAACACTTACAAAGAAGAACAAAGAATAATAGAAGTACGAACGCTCTTAAAACGAAATCGATACGTTCTGGAAATCTTTGTTTGTGTGTTTATAGGATGGCAGAGAGAAGTAAAAAAAACTGAGAGACGAGAGCAAGCACATTTGAGAGAATATCGTTGAGTTCACTCTCACAGATTCGTTGTAAATGGTAGTGGGGGTGTGTGTGGAGAAACTACCAAGCGGAGAGCGTCAGCAATTTTTGCACTCATCTAGCTTTGAAATTCCCAAGCAGTTATGGCATTGGACTGACATTTGACAGAATAAGAACGCTGCACAGTGGGGCAATTTGAGTTTTTTCGTTACAAAATCATAGCTTTCAACCAAATTAAGCTATTCGAATAATTTAAATGGCATGTGATAGAGTGTCCAGTAGGGCGCTCTTTTTAAGGACAGAATTGAAATTTACTAAGGGCGCCCCGAGGCCACAATGTTTGCTCTAAAAATTACCCATACGCCCCGCAGTCTACATCGAATTTCCAATAATGAGATCTGTGCTACATGGGTCGACCTGTCAGTTTTTGAAAGTCTGGCAAACAATTTCGATTTTAATATTAAAATTCCCCAATTGTATACAAAAATGGACAAGGAACCTCACGCATTCTTGGTGGGCGCTTTTAGTCCCGGTTTTGTCGAGTCAGTTGGGCTGCCTTGTAAAAGAGATGTACTATCTGTGCTTTTATTTGACATCCGCATACGGAAGGTGCCACTAAAAGAAAGTGCGAATGTAGTTGCCCACCAACTGCACAATTTACAGACGGACGCTCAAGCCCCAGTCAAAAGCTTAAAACGCATCGTCCACGATATAGTTGGACTTTACCAGGAATATACTACGCTGAAAAGAACATAAATAGAATGGTTGATACATTCAGAAGGCGGCGCAGAGGTGGCACGAGGATGATCGCTTTATAAAAGGCCAACACATCATCTCGGGCTTCCACGTAGTGAATGACGTTGCTGAACGTGCAGTCAAGACTATGGAAGATTACAGTGGCAAAATCATGAACATCAAGAATCTCCCCATAGGTTGGTTGCTATCTGATGCCAGAGAGTCCCAAGCGACAAGTCCCCCACAGTTTTCTCTCCCTTAATTCAATGAGTCTTTTCTGGAAGCTTGTATCACAGTCATCAGGCACAGATAGGGAGCGGAATCACTTTTAAGGTTTCGTAACATCGATGCGGTCTGTATAGACATAGGACACACGAAACATCTTGTGCTGTCGCTCGCTATCCGAAAATAGGAAGTATTTCTACATATAGAGCAAACGATTTTGTGCGCTTGGGATTGGGGGATTATTTGGTATGTTCCCCTATGCTTTGCACACTATAGTTTAAATCAGAGCAACCTTTTGAAAACACGAAAACATTTTGTTTGGAGTCGACGCCAACTACAAAAATATGTAAAGTTGAAAGGCAACACTGCGTATGAGTAATATCAAAAACTTTGGAGCCCCCGGCGCGTCCACTAAATCATAACTTTTTGAACTTTTTTTTTTTTCGTTAAATATACACCATAAACTATCGAATCAGGGGGCGCCTGTACGACCTTAATTTTTCCATACAAAAAAAATGCGCCCTAGTGTCCAGCCTATAAAATAAGCGGTTCGAAAAGACGCTACGCCTTATAGATGTGATGCCTATGGGCATCACAGTCAAAATTTGTGAACAAATATTCTTAACAATTTTAGATTTGTTATGTTTCTTTTAAGTTTCTAATGCTTTAAAATGAATACCCACAGTATTAAAAAACAGTGAATTTTTTTTAAATGTTTTTTTCCAGTTTATCCAAATTTTCAAAATATTCATTACAATTTGTTAAAGAAGGTACATCTTTCCTAAGAATGTAACCATTACCTGGACTTAGGTCGAATCATGCTATTTGTATATTATGGCAGCCTGTGTCTGCCAAGTCCCACAGATGCACGCCATATAATTTCTAAGGCCGTGCCTTTTTTACTTATTTTACATCTTGCAGTCAGAGAAGCAGCTAGACTCACCTGGAACCTTTTGAATTAGGTAAAGGAATCACCAAGAACAAATTTTGAAAGTATGGCAAATATAAAAAATTAAAACCTTTTTTTATTCTCCATCAAAGTTGAAAAATTGTGAAAAAACAATAAGCAAAAAGTATTTTTTTTGTATTATACATAATGACGATTCGCTACCTAGTTTTCAATGTATTATACCTTAAAGTGGGCCAAAGTTTTTGTTTTGTTTATTGTTTATAGTTTAACGAAGTTCAGTCAAACTGTTATTTAAGAAGTACAAATTAAAATTAGACAATAAAATATTTTTTACATTCAGCATAGGAGAGTTTACGGAGAAGAGATGGTAATAATTGTTGTAGGTAAGACAAAGGTTTCGAAAGGGTTCATGATGAGCATAGCAAAGCACAGGGATGTATATAAATCGGGACATAATTTCTAGTTACACGTGCCGGAACCGCAAGACTTAAGCAGAGCGCTTGAGTCAATCTTAAATCTTACCTGACAGGAGCTTATGAAGAAAAAGCACACTAAGGTAAATCCCAGGATAATTGAGGGATAGAAGATCCAATAAGCATAGTCTATGCTCGTACGCAGGTAAGTGCCAATTAGAATCCCAATTTAGGCCACGAAGGGCAAAGATTAGAAACTATTTCTGTACAGATTCGAGTTGATCCTGAAATTTTTGGTAGTGAGGAGACCAGACACAATATCCAAACTCAAGAATAGGACTGACCAGAAAAACATATAATTGCTTGGTGACATAAGGGTCGTTAAATTCCTTAGACCTTTTTTTTGATAAAGCCAAGAACTAATAGCTTTATTTGCAAAAACCGATATATGACCGGCGAGACATAATTTGGGCACAAATTGTATTCCCAAGTCGTGAACTTTGTAGATGCGTTTCAGAGACTTATCATCAATCTTATAGTCATAAAGATAAGGCGTACTAAAGTAACTTAAAATGGTGTGTTTTTCTAACCCTGAAAATCGAGCAACTATTAAATTTTATATCTTCTAAGCCAAAAATCTGCTTATTTGTTATCGTTGAACAATTTCCTATAAGATAAGTTTATTCAACATTTCGTAGGCGCTCATGAAATTATTGATTTTTGGAACCTCGTTTGTTCTACGTGCGCCACTGTGCG
>JAWNNO010005165.1:0-30169 GCA_035044985.1 Lordiphosa fenestrarum | reverse complement strand
GATACTTCCAGAGGTTAGAAGACGAGATCAGGTTAAGATACCAAAAGAACCGAGAAAGCTACAAGGAGTATTTGGTGGATATCAGGTTGATGATGCGCCGCGCTAGCTACACCGATGACCAGGAGCTAGAACGAGTGTACGAGAACATGCTACCACAATATCAACTATTTATCAGGAGACACGACTTCAAAACGTTAAGACAACTAACGCAGTTAGTAATTAACTATGAAGTCACGCGGGAAAGGGACATTCAACGACAGCACTGGAACTCAACCCAAAACTGGCAACAGGAACGGCAGGCACGGATGGCGACGACAACCCGCACAGTTGAGGCCAATTCTAACCCCATGTGGACTCCTCATCGTGCCACTCTGACTGAACCAACCAAGAGCGAACCAACAACTGAAGGCAACCCGAAGGAAGTGGAATATATCGCACCGATAGACGTACGCCATGCATGCCGAAATTGTGGAGCTCCTGGACATTTTGCTCGCGAGTGTAAGGGCCAGCGGCTTATGTTCTGTTGGACTTGTGGGAGGCGAGGTATCCGAACGATTGAGTGCTGTCGCACTCAGGAGCCGGGAAACGAGCAGCGGCTCTCACCGAAAACGGACCGAGTGGGGGCCCTGCCAACGGAGGTCCACAAGTAGAGAGTTTATTGCAGTTACACGGCGGTCGAATTGTGGCAACTGTCACAATTGAGGGCCTTTCCTGGAAGGCGACGGTGGACACAGGGGCGACGCGGAGTTTTATAAGTGAGGGAGCAGCACAAAAGATTAGATCCGGGGCTAATCAACGGGAGGTACGAACCACCATCGCCTTGGCAGACGGAACACAAAAGAGGATAACCCAAGCCCTAGCAGTGGATATACAGCTCGGTATATCGAGAGCCCACGTCCAAATGCTAGTTCTTCCTGCGGTCGTGGATAACATCTTGCTCGGGCTAGATTTCCTAGGAGCCATTGGAGCAATGTTGACATGTGGTGATTCGATCCTGCAACTGAAAGCTCCTGCTACCTCGGAGACTCCGCTAACCGGGACTACCACTACCCTGCCCGCCACTACTAGAAGGAAGACACCCCAGAAGACCCGAGCAACAAACCAGCCCAAAACGGAGACCGAAGCGTCAAGAAACGGACCAAGCCCCCTAACAGACCTCGCAAAAACTACAGCCTCATTGACCGTCGATATCCCCACAGAAGACAACAACGAACCTTGGATGCTAGGACCAAAGGACGATGAGGCGACCAGACGCAACCCTTTCCGATCGCTACCGCCAGCTCTAAGTAAGCCCGACGCCATGGAAAAACCAGAATATCCAAAAGAAAACGCCCCTGTAAAGGCTAGCAGCATCACCAACCCAAGTGTAGAACCAGAGAGCCACGAAGTAAATACTCCCGTCAACGTCAGCAGCGCCCACAACATAGTTTCAACCCCAGAATCAACGCTAGAACCCTGGGTGAGTAACTTTTTAGAAGAAGAACTTAACAAGTTCGACAGTCTAACGGGGGTTTCTAATATAACCGAACACGTTATCGTCATGCGTGACAATCGTCCGATAAAACAAAGGTATTACCCAAAAAACCCAGCAATGCAGAAAATCATTCATGCTCAGGTCGACGAGTTACTAAAAGAGGGGTGTATAGAACCATCAAAGAGACCACACAGCGCCCCGATAGTGTTAGTGGGGAAAAAGACGGGAGACACTCGGATGTGCATGGATTTTCGACAGCTTAACGCCCGATCTATACCTGACGCCTACCCATTACCGCGTATTAACTCGATATTAGAGAGATTACGAAACGCCCGATTCATCAGTACATTGGATCTCAAAAGCGGATATTGGCAGATCCCGATGGCAAAAGAAAGTCGTGAGTGCACAGCTTTTACTGTACCCGGCCGGGGACTTTTCCAATGGAAGGTTATGCCATTCGGATTACACTCGGCCCCCGCAACCTTCCAACGGGCACTGGACAAGGTAATAGGACCAGACATGGAGCCTCACGCGTTCGCCTATCTAGATGATATAATCGTCATCGGTGCCACCCTGGAGGAGCATGTCGCCCACTTACAAGAAGTTTTTAAACGACTCCGAGCCGCTAACTTTCGTTTAAACCGCAAGAAGTGCCAGTTCTTCCAGCGACGCTTAGTATATCTGGGCCACGTCATCAGTGAGGAAGGCATACATACGGATCCCGACAAGATCGACGCGGTCAAGAAACTTAAGCCTCCGAACAACGCGCAGGAACTTCGACGTTGCCTGGGAATTGCTTCATGGTACCGGCGCTTTGTACCAAATTTCTCGTCGGTAGTATTACCCATGTCCCAACTATTAAAGAAAGGACGACGATGGCAATGGGGCACGGAGCAGCAGCAAGCCTTCGAGGACATGAAGACTCTTCTTACTGAGGCCCCGGTTCTGGCGTGTCCAAACTTTGATAATAAGTTCTCGCTACAGACCGATGCAAGCGACTACGGCTTAGGTGGAGTACTTACCCAACAGAACGAGGATGGAGAACGAGTAGTGGCCTACGTCAGTCGTCGATTGCTACCAGCCGAAGAGAACTACTCGGCTACGGAGAAGGAGTGTTTGGCGATAATCTGGGCTATCAGGAAACTACGGTGCTATCTCGAAGGTTATCGGTTTGACGTGATTACAGACCATCTCGCGTTAAAATGGTTGAATAGCATCGATAATCCTACCGGAAGAATCGCCCGTTGGGCACTAGAGCTGCAGCAATACCAATTCGACATTCATTATAGGAAAGGTAACCAAAACATCGTTGCTGACGCTTTATCTCGACAACCCCTAGAGACAGTACAGCAGATCATCGAGGAACCAAGCAAATGCAAGTGGCTACGACGACGTATACAACAGGTTCAAGAGCAGCCGGAAAAGTACCCAGACTACACGATAGAGAACCAACAGTTGTACCGACACTTGGGGCACCGACCCACGGAAGAAGACTACCTACCATGGAAACTGTGCATCGGAGCAGAGCATAGACAACGCGTACTACAGGAATGTCACGATCATCCTACAGCTGGACACCTGGGCATTCGGAAAACGACAACGAGGATATGCCAGCGCTACTACTGGCCCGGCCTTTTCAGAGACGTTGCCCGTTACGTCCGGAAGTGCTTGCAGTGCCAGAAGTTTAAAATAGAGCAGATGAAACCGGCGGGGAAAATGTTAACTCGGCGAGCGCAAGAGCCTTTCGTCACTCTGTGCGCCGACTTCATAGGACCACTACCCAGATCCAAACTAGGAAACACCGTCCTTCTAGTATTCTTCGACCTGTTCTCAAAATGGGTCGAGCTGGTACCACTGCGCAAGGCTACTACTACTTTACTAGAACGCGCATTTCGGGAACGTATTCTCAGCCGTTTCGGAGTGCCGCAAAACTTTGTGTGCGATAACGGTACTCAGTTTACCAGTCGTGCCTTCAAAAGCTTTTGCCAGCGAGCCGGTATCACTCTAGAACATACAGCACCCTACAGTCCAAACCAGAACCCGACTGAAAGAGCCAACCGGACGATCAAAACCATGATCGCGCAGTTCCTCGAGGGACCACAAAACGCATGGGACTCCTTGCTTCCGGAGATATCGCTGGCTATTAACACTAGCGTCTCCGATTCCACCGGTTTCAGTCCAGCGTTCCTTGTGCAACGTCGCGAACCGAGACTACCCGGCGCCCTTTACGAGGAAGTCACTCCCGGCTTAGGAAGACAGGGCTACGACCCAGAAACACGGGCCCGACAACTGCAACAGATATTCCAGGTAGCCAGAGACAATACCCAACGTGCCAGCGCTGAGCAGAGCCGTCATTATAACCTTAGGAGACGAGAATGGCGACCGACGATTGGCTCACAAGTTCTACTGCGGCAACATACTCTGTCGAAAGCAGCCGAGGGCTACGCCGCTAAACTCGCACCCAAGTATGACGGGCCATACAAAGTAGTCCGCTTCATGTCACCAAACATAGTGAGGCTACAAAGGGTAGGCACACGGCAAAGACGTACAGCGAACATTGCCGATCTAAAACAACTTTGCCAGGACAGTGACGACGAGGAGTTAAGCGACGTCGACGAACGAGGGGAGTGCGCAACTCATTAACGACCCTTTGCCCATGCGCTAATTGTTCTCCGAACCGCTCGATAACCAACCCCTATCTTCCTAATCTCACCTTCCTATCTATTTTCTTAGCATTTTTCCTAGCACATAATCAATGGGCGATGGACAACCGCGAGGAACAACAAGAGCAGCTACCCCAGGGAGCCCAGGCCGACATCCTCGAGGACGAGAACGCACCCGACGTCCCTCCGGTCGACCACCATAGACCAGCCTGGCAGGATAACATCGAGAGATGGCTGGCAGAACTCCCACCGCCTTTTGGAGTCCGCCCACCGCAACCCGCGGAAGATGCGCTGGACGAGGGCTTCAAAGAGGCACAGACTGAGACGTCCCCTAACACGTCCCATACGAACATCACTCTACCCAGCACGCCCAGTTTTCATGGGTTCCCAGAAGGCGAGGACGACAGGAGCACGATGCTTTTTCCGTGCCCAACCCCTCAGGTGACATCCACTACACATACGCCTCCAGTACGGTGCGCATACGTCTCGGTGATAGACAACGCGGAAGGCCTCTCCAGCACTCGTCCAGGGCGCGCCTTAAAGTGGAGGGACCCAGAGGCCCCATGTACTTCGGCCCAAGCCGAGCAAGCCAGGTTGGCCACGTCCTGCTCTGAACCTTGGGAAGAAGCCCTTCACTTATCGGTTGAGCAGGTGCAGAATATGCTGGGAGGCCTGACAAACCTTGAGGAGGTCTTGGGTGAGTTTTTCTCACCCCATGAAGATTGGGTGGATGCTCCCCCAAATTGGCGAGTGCACACCCCAGAGCGGCGCATCCCCGTCATGCTGCGCGAATACATACAGGTGGCTCTCAAGGAGGTGACGAGCAGAGTCCGCTTCGCGGTTTTGATGGATGGCACCACGTTCCGTGTTGTGCTTACCCCGGGAGGGCTAGTGTCCATTAAATTCCATTGGCATAGCAAGGGAGGGGTGTGAAGAATCACATTTTTTTACCTGTTGTTACATATCAAACTTAAACTTAATTACTTACCTGTTATTACTTTCCAAAACTTAAACTGAAGTCATACTTACCTTTTTAAGCTGAAATATTTACTTACCATTGTTCAGAACCATTAAGAATTAGTTCTAAGGCCAATGAAGGCAAAAAGCTAGGTTCCCGAGGGGAAATAAGAGAGAGAGAAAGAGTCAAAAGTGGGGAAAAGGGCAAAGCTTTCACCTCACGCATAAAAGCTCTGCAGACCGCGCAGCCGCAAAGCCGATAAGCGGAGGGGAGGTCAGTTGGTGGAACGCAGTGATAAAAGAAAGTCGAAGAGTGTCCAGGTCGACAAGTGTCCAAAAGCCAAGAGTGGAAAAAAACCCAGCGACGAAGACATCCCAACGGTGCATCAAGGCAGAGAAGACAACCACAGCAACAACAACAACAACAACAACACCAGCTACTCCCCTTTGGCGCAGCAACCAACCCAACCTCGAGCAGCAAATTTGGAAGCCGGCGTACAGGAGCGGATTCGGGTGAGCGAGTCGGAGTGGTCTTGCCCCTCCCAAATATTTTGCCCCTCTCTCTGTCTCTCTCCCTTCAGGCCACACAGTGGCACATATATATATAAAAAAACTCGGTGAATAAACGAAACCTTTATAACGTTAAGTGACGCAAAGATATTTTTCAAGTTGGCGGGAGCCAGAGCACACCTACCACTGAGGCTGTGTTAGTACACTCGTTGGTCAATACCCGGTGTACCTAACCCAGTCCCAGAGGAGTAGCAGATCTTGGCCCACCGTGCTAGCTGGTCAATACCCGGCACGATGGTCCCAAGATGTGCCCAGGTGGACACTCGTTGGCTAAGCTTAGCTCACACGCACACTCACACACACAATCCACACAGGCCAAGTATTCAAATAACACACACCCTCAAACCAGCATACACATACATACAATCCAAATAGGCCAAATCAAAGTTTGTTAATGTTATATACACACGTATACACGCAGTCCACCCACCAGGCACGATAGTTCCTCCAGGCCCGGTTCAAACCTGGTGCGGGCACACAGCAAGTGCAAATAGCAAATCATAAATTACACCCAGTCACACCCACACTCACTTGTACGCACCGCCCACTCACACACACATACAACTACACGCGTCCAGGGCCGTTTCAAGCCTGGTCGCGGGTGCCAAATCTGCAGTCCACATGGACCAAATCATGCGGCAGGGCCATTTACCCTCGGTATATATATATTTTCTCGCGCAGCCTTTCCAATAAGGCGCGCCTCACTACTCCCCAATCCCGGCAACGTATTAAATGTCTTGAAAGGTGAACCTTGGCGTGGCTGAGTATACCCCAGCCTAAGAAAAGCTTCCTTACAGCCTATTTATCAGAGACCGAGACGCTTATCTTATGAGGACCAAGAAAGAGTGAACCAACAAGTGAGGGACTGGCTAGATGAAGGGATCACTCGACATAGTGTTTCCGAATACGCCTCTCCTGTTGTTCTTGTTCCAAAGAAAGAAGAAGCGAAGAGACTATGCTGTGACTTTAGAAAACTTAATGAAATGATCATTCGAGACACTTTTCCTACAGCATTAGTTGACGATGTATTACACAAACTTCAAAGAGGCAAGGTATTCACAACACTTGATTTGTGTAATGGGTTTTTCCATGTCCCAGTAGAGGAAAACTCAAAAAAGTACACCTCTTTTGTAACCCAAAATGGCCAGTATGAGTTTAACTTTGTGCCATTCGGAATTTCTAATTCACCTGCGGTTTTTATGAGATACATATTTGCGGTCTTAAGGCCACTAATTGATGATGGAACTCTTATCTTGTATATGGATGATATCATCATACCGTCGGAGAATGAACTAGATGGGTTAGCTAAGCTAAGAAGAGTTTTGGAAGTAGCTGAGGTCGCAGGGTTGAAAATCAAATGTAAAAAATGCCAGTTTTTACAGAGGAGAGTAAATTTTCTGGGATATATTATTGAGAGAGGCACGATTAAGCCGTCAAGGGAGAAAACGTCAGCGGTAGAGAATTTCCCACTTCCGCGGGATAAAAAGGCATTGCAACGATTCTTGGGTCTCACCTCATATTTCCGAAGATTTGTGAGGGACTTTTCAACAATAGCAAGACCACTGACGAACCTGATGAGGAACAACGTTAAATTCCAGATGGGAGCTGAAGAGATAGCCTCGTTTAGTCAGTTGAAAGTGTGTCTTTCAAACCCACCATTATTACGACTGTTCAACCCAAAGAGTACCACAGAGATCCATTGTGACGCTAGCATGTATGGTTATGGTGCTATTTTGCTGCAAAAGGACTCGGAAGACCAAACATTCCATCCAGTTGAGTATATGAGTCGTAAAACTACTCCAGCCGAAGAAAAGTACCATTCATATGAACTAGAGGTACTCGCTATTATTCAGGCCCTAAGGAAGTGGAGAGTGTACGTATTGGGAATAAGGATTAAGATTATAACGGACTGTAAAGCCTTTGAAATGACAATCAAGAAACGAGAATTCCCCTTAAGAGTAGCTCAGTGGGCGCTGTTTCTACAAGATTTTGCATTCGATATTGAGCATAGATCAGGAACTAAAATGAAGCACGTAGATGCCTTGAGCAGAGTGCATTGCTTATTGCTAGAGGATTTTGAAATCCAACATACGACAGGCACAACTATTAGACGAGTGGATTAAGGCGATTGTTAAGGTATTAGAGCAAGGTGTATACGATGACTATTACATTCAGCACGGTATTTTGCACAAAGATCCCATAAGGGAACTAATCGTCATACCATCTAACATGGAAAGAGAAATCATAGCCATAGCTCATCGACAAGGGCATTTTGGAGTCAAAAAGACAATGGATTTAATACAAAAGAACTACTACTTACCGAATTTAGAGAGTAAGGTCGCTGTAGTGGTAAAATCATGCGTTGAATGTATTGTCAGTGACTCGAAACAGGGAAAAAAGGAAGGATTTTTGAACCCTATTGAAAAAAGAGAAGGACCATTGACTACTTTTCATATTGATCATGTAGGTCCTATGGATATGACTAAGAAAAAATATAATCATATCTTAGTCGTTGTGGATGCATTCTCAAAATTTGTTTGGTTATACCCAACCAGAAGCACAGGTTCGGATGAGGTTATTGATAGGCTCCAAAGGCAATCGGAAATTTTTGGAAATCCGAAACGCCTTATAACAGATAGAGGTACTGCTTTCACTTCAAATGGTTTTAAAGATTATTGCAACTCGGAAAAGATTCAGCACCTACTTATTGCCACCGGAGTCCCACGCGGAAATGGGCAAGTGGAGCGGTTAAATCGAACTGTCATCGGTTTACAAACTAGATTATGCGCGGAAGATCCCACAGAGTGGTACAAGAATGTTGGCAGAGTTCAACAGTTCATTAATTCGTCACCACCTCGAAGCACAAAGATATCACCTTTTAAGATTCTAACCGGTATGGAAATGAGAACAAAATATGATAATGAACTAAAGGTTATGTTAGAAGAAGAGTTTATGAATGACCTACAAAAAAGATGAGATTCGCGAAGTAGGAAGAGATAACATTGCTAAAATTCAGGAAGAAAACCGGAAGTCGTATGACAGACCTAGAAAGCTTGAGAGTAAATTTGAGGTAGATGATATGGTTGCAATCAAACGTACGCAATTTGAATCAGGACTTAAATTAAAAAAGAAGTATTTGGGACCTTACAAAATTGTTCGTAAGTTGAGACACGGCAGAAATATAGTGGAGAAGATTGGAGACGACGAGGGTCCAAATAGGACAAATACTGTTGCGGAGTACATGAAGAAGTGGTGCCCAACATTCGAGACGAATGAGGTTGTAGAATGGCCGAATGTAGGATTGCCAGAAAATCCCTAATGCAATGTGGCATGAACATCCCTAATATCTGAGCTTGAGCACGAAAATGAGCAGAGAGAGCGATCGGGCAGAACAGGGAGAGTGGGGTTTGCGCTGCTGGAGTGAACGGTTGTGTGTTCTCGTGTCGGTTAAACGTTATGCATATAATCTAAAATATGTTAAAATATATTAATCTAAGTTATTACACTTTCAATAAACTATAATTGTATGAACTGAGAAGGAAGTGTGTGTGATTAATCAAGAAAGGAGACTCCAGTGAATTCTCACCCCCACATATATATACTTTATGTGGTCGGAAAAGCTTCCTTCTCCCTGTTACACACATTCGCACAACTCCATGATCCCCCTTTTCCCATTTTCAATGAGAACAGGGTATAAAAAGGTTGTTAAAATTCATCATCGTTCACAGCACAAGAAGACAACAAAAAACAAGAAAGAAAGTCGGTCAAGCCCGACTATAACATACTCTGTACCAAGAAAATTTGTCTTTTGATCATAACTCGACAACCGTTCATCCGATTTTCTTCATTTCTTTGGCGGATCGATAAGATATCCTAATAACTAAATATGTCCAGAAGGAACAAGCCATCTATCTTCAAAACTGAGGGAGATATGACGTTTTTTCTAAATTGCAGGGGCGGGAGGGGGCGTGGCCAAAATTGAAAATAAACTTGATCTGCCTGCAGACATAAGAAGCATATGTCCCATACATGTCAAACCTCTATCTCTTACCATCTCTGAGATCTGTGCGTTCATACGGACAGACAGACGGACAAACGGACGGACGGACAGACGGACATGGCTATATCGACTCGGCTGTTGATGCTGATCAAGAATATATATACTTTATGGGGTCGGAGATACTTCCTTCTGGCTGTTACATACTTTTGCACAAACTTATATGCGGAAAGTTGTTGTATGCAATTCTTTTGATCAGCTCCATGAACATTTTGAAAGCATCACATTATAAAATATTACCAGCATGATAAATTAGTAACAAACTGATGAAAAGCGAGCGAAGCCGCTGGTAAATAAAGCTAGTACTTATGTACATTTTCGCAATGAAAATTGAGTTATATTATTTGCAATTTAAGCAATCCTCGTCTTAGTAGTCAGATGGGTATCAGGCGATATATTTGTCCCGCGACCATCTCTAATTTCTCTCTCTCAATATTGTGTATGTGGGAAAGGGAATGGGGAAAATGAGAGCGTCCCAGTTAGATGCAAGAATCCAATTGGATCTAATGAGCTAGCCATAGCTGTTAGGTTTTGTATAGGATTTCGTTGTTGGAATTACTCAGACAATATATTTGCAGATTTAATTCATTTAAAAGGTGGAATTTTTGGCGGGGCGGGGTCATCACACCCACAACGTCCAATATGAATCGTTAAATAAAAATTTGTCCTAAAATATTGTTGGCTATCACTTTGCTGTGAAGGCGTTGCTCACATATACATACATCTACATACATATGTATGAGTTTTGCCGCTGCAGGAGCAGCCCAGAATATATTGAATTTTGGTTTGCTCATATCTTTACTACCGTTCATCCGATCTTTACCATTCCTTTGGCAAATCGAACAAAATTTTTTTTATTTTTTTATAAATATTAGAAAATATGTCCAGAAGGTTCGAACCTTCTATCTATAAAACTGTGGGAGATATGACGTTATTCTCAAATTGCGGGGGCGGGAGGGGGCGTGTCTCAAAATGAAAATAATCTTGATCTGCCTGCAAGTATAAGAAGCATATGTCCCATACATGTCAAACCTCTATTTCTTACCATCTCTGAGATCTGTGCGTTCATACGGACAGACAGACAGACAGACGGACAGACGGACATGGCTATATCGACTCGGCTGTTGATGCTGATCAAGAATATATATACGTTATGGGGTCGGAGATGCTTTCTTCTGGATGTTACATACTTTTGCACAAACTTATTATACTCTATGTACCTTTGGTAAAGAGTATAAAAACAGTGAATATTAAAAATAAATAATAATGCCCTAATGAACGAGCAAGTAGCCTGCGGTATGCTTTTTGAACCTCCCCCATGGTGCCGACGAAGATAGCCGGATCAAGCACGGGTTCCGCTCAGGTCTACTCTGTCATCAGCTCGGTTAGGATGCAGCTATACTACATTTCATTGCAGTGGTGTCTCATCATGCCCAGAACTGCTGGCTTTATATTTTTATTGGTTATATCGCACATTTTACTTCTCACTTATAGCACTTACAAAACCAAACAACTGTCAAATAGTCAACTTGCCATTTGTAACCGTAAAAAATTTACATGTACATTTCGAAATATGTGATTGTAGTGTAAATAGCCTATAAGGCAAATTGTTTGCAAAGGGGAAATATCTGCGCAAATTTTTTAAGTGCCAAATTTTTTTTACGCAAAGAACACAAGGCTAACTTTGTTTGCACAATGTGTACAAATTTTTGAGACCATAGTATAAGGCTTTCTTTTTTGGCCGATAGGATATCTTTATAAATCGAATGCGATCCTTATAGTTATTTTCAATTCACATCATATTGATCCACAATTAAATTTTGGGCCACTGCATTTGGATTGATAGAAAATAAAGACGTTTTTAAATGTTAACTATTTACTTGCAAGCTTAAAATGTTTTAAATAAAATAGTCCTTCGTCCAACTCCATCTGGTGATCACTGAAGTTTAAAAATTGAAATTCATGCCGGGGACTTCAAAACTATTTTTTTAAGCAGCTGCAATAAGAGCGCCATTTTTGGAAAGCGGTTCCGAGTTCTTTCACGATGAACGTCATGCGCTATGCAAGTTAAAAGCTTCATGCTGCAGCAGCCAGAAGGAAGCATCTCCGTCCACATAAAGTATGTATATTCTTGATCAGCGTCAACAGCCGATGACAGCCATAAAGCCTTGTCCGCGTCTCTGTCTGTTTGTATGCACACTCAGATCTCAGAGACGGTAAGAGATAGAGGTTTGACATGAATGGGAAAAAATCTTCTTATACTTGCAGGCAGTTCAAGTTTATTTAAAATTTTGGCCACGAGCTGATTTTGCACATATGAAGAATCGCTCGGAAAACTAGTTTAAGTGAAAAAAAGGTTTTATTATTTTTAATGATAAACAAAACTTTGTATTCATGGGTTTTCTTTGATTTTTTATAGATCTGCCAAGCTTGATGAAAATCGGACAACTATATGGTATAGCTGCCAAACAAAAGTTTGGTCCGAAAAACAGTCTTAGTCAGAAAAACTTTTTTTGTTCTAATGGATAGCATCCTGCAATTTTGTATTTGTTTGTTTCACATAGCTTCACCCAAATCTTAAAAAATTTTTCCAAGTCGGATGACCGTATCATATAGCTCCCTTACGAACGATCGGCCGCAAAATGCGTCGTTGGGGAAAAAGATAATTTTTGGAAATATTTAAGCAAGCACTTCCACCTTTTTTTTTGTTTATGCTTGGTTGGTATTTATTGGATCTTCTCTTAAAGAGACTAACAATAATTTTTCAAATCTTAATCTAGAAACTATTTTAAAAACTATCCCCAATTGGAGGTAGTTTGTGTTCTACGGCCCTTCAAGTCTGTCGCTGGGTTGGTAGGTCGTTTCTTCGGAGGCGAGAATGCTTTGCCAATATGGTGAGAGATTTTGCAAGTTGGTTTGGGTGGGCAAGAAGCTTCTCAGAATATTTGTTAAGTTCCTCTATTTCAGTTTCAACCAGTGGGATGCTGAGGTCGTTGTGGATTTAATCATTGCGAATGTACCATGGCGCTCCAGTGATGGTTCTAAGGATTCTGGACTGTGATCTTTGGAGGATGTCCACGCTGCTCGCACAAGCATTTCCCCATAGCTGCGAGCCATTGGTCCAGACAGGCTTTATGATGCTCTTGTACAGTAAGACTTTATATTCCAGCTTTAGAGGGGAACGGGAGTTAATTAGCCAGTGAAGGCTGTTGGTCTTAAGCTTTATCTGAAGTTTTTTCGAGTCTATGTGTTTGCGCCATGTGAGCCTACTATCAAGGTGTACACCTAGGTATACAACATCGTTTGATTGCGGGATCAAAGTCGCGTTTAGTTATAGCTGGGGACAGGTGCTTCTGTTGAGTGAGAACGTCACGTGCTTACACTTTTGCTCGTTGATTTTAATGCGCCAGTTGGCCAGCCACTCTTCCATCGTGATCTGCTTAATATTGCCGTATCATCCGCAAAAGTACTTATTGTAAGTCGAGAGTCGGTTGGTATGTCGGCAGTGTATAGTACGTATAGGAAAGGACCAAGAACACTTCCCTGCGGTACTCCGGCTCCTATGGTGAACTCTTCTGTTGTGTACTCATTTTGACGAACTGTAAATACTCTGTTACTGACGTAACTTTCTAGGACTTTGTGTGTATTTTGTGGAAGCATTGTCTTTATCTTGAATGTAAGACCGTCCAACCATACGCGGTCAAATGCTTGGGCAACATCTAGGAAAATGGCAGAGCAGTATTCGTGGTTTTCAAACGTGTTTAGCTCGGAACCCAAATTGGTGTGATGGAATGATATTTTGTGCATGGGAATCAATTTTACGGAGTAAGATCTTCTCAAAAAGTTTTGATAAGCAAGGTAGCAGACTAATGGGTCTATATGATGACGCTTGGGTTTTATCCTTTCCTGGTTTATGGATCATTATGATTGTGGACTTCTTCCATTGGGTTGAGAAGTATCCACATCGCAGTACTGCATTGAAAAGTCTTGAGATATATGTTATGGCAGGACTTGGAAGTTCCATAAACATTTTAGGCGTAATAAGATCATGTCCAGGCGCTTTTCTGGGTTGTAGATCTCCGATAGCATTTTTTATTTCAAGTGAATGAACTTTAATTGGGTCAGTTTGAGCGGCGATGGGAACCAATGGAAGTGCATAGCCATTAGTTGGTGGAAGTGCAAAGACATTTGCCTTCTCTTCGTCACTGCGGGCCCAACTTCCACTCTGGTCCCTTAAAGGCGTGTCTACCTTTGCCGGTGGCTTTATGCTTGCATGTGCTCTCCATAGGGGAAATTTGGTGCTTGTGGGCGATAGTTTTTCTAAGTAACGGCAATGGGTTAGCTGCTCTTCCGCTTCGAGTGCTTTGCGAAGTATGCGTTCCGCAAGTCTCAGACGATTTATTGACGCAGGCGACCTATGTTGCTGCCATTCTCTTCTTGCACGCCGTTTTTCAGACACCAGTCGGTCTATGTAGCTGTTCGTTAATCTACTATCTTGCTTAGGAGTTATTGTTGTTGTTTGGGGGTTTGAATGACGAGCAGCAGCAGTAATGATAGAGCTGAGGGCTTCTACTGAGTTTTCAATGACTACTTCGCTGTTTATGGTCGGGCTCAGCTCGATGTGACTGCTGATATATTTTTTGTATTTGAGCCAGTTTGTCTTGTGTGAAGTCGGTCTCCGAGGATATTGTCTGATCTGAGGGCCCTCCAGAAGAGTGAATATTATTGGAGAATGGTCCGACGACAAGTCCGCAAGGGCTTCTGCAGTTACCAGGTTTTGTGGAACTTTTCTTGTTATAGCAAAGTCTATAAGATCGGGTAGTTTCTTTGGATCTGCTGGCCAGTATGTAGGCCCTCCGGAGATACATAGTCGAGTTTGTTTGATGCACGCGTGAGTCTGGAGCCCCAGTGGGGATGTTTCGAGTTATAGTCACCCGCAGCGATGAAGCGTTGACCAAGTGTATTAAAGAAATCTAGGAATTGTTTTTCTGATATTGTAATTCGTGGGGGACAGTAAACCGCAGACAGAGTGATATTGCCTCGTTTAGATTCTACGCATATCGATGTGGCTTGTAGGTAGGTTTCCGAATATCTCGTTAGTGGATAAGCATTATGTCGATTTGATTGTCTTGGAGAAATTTGGATAACTCCACTTTGTGGCGAGGAATGCTATTTGCATTCCAGAGTGATACTCTTAGGAGAGCCATTATTTGGGTTGTTGCGAAGCGAGCAGTTGAATGAGAAGGCCTTGCATTCTCATCTGTTCTTGCATTGCGTTTTGCATATACACCATAAAATCTTTCAGGGTTTGTTGTAACGATAGAAACATGGCTTCTAAGCTACTTTGGTTTGATGGTTGCTCCACATGTTTTGTTGTCAGAGTCGGCTCAGTTCGAGTTTCATGTGAAATCGTTCCTTGTTTCAAGACGCTTGCGATAGAAACGCCTAGGGTAGTAGTCGATGGGGCAAAAGACTCCAGGGGTGTGAAGATAGACTCAGGAGTCAATTGCGAGGGTGTATACGTATTAAGGTTTCCATTGGAATGAGTAAATTCCGTGCGCGTATTAATCCTGCTCTTCAGGTCTCTGTATACTTGGCAACCCCTGTAGTTTGCGGTGTGGTTACCTCTACCGTTGCTGCATTTTTTGACTGATGGATCCTCCTTGTTTGCGGGGCATGAGGCTGTATTGTGCAGCTCCCCGCATGCCACACAAACAGATCGCAGAGCGCTGTAGGACTTGGTGTGTCCAAATTCTTGGCAATTGGTACATTGCACTGGATTTGTGCGCTTGTGCGGTTCCTCTACAGTTACTCTGCGGTGCAATAAGTAAGGTAGTTCGTAAATGGGGTTCACTGCATTTTTTTTAGGAGCTATGTCTTCCGGGCTCAGCTCAACTTTGAAAAGCGGCTGGGGTTTTTTGTCTCTGTTTATTGAATTTATTACGGACTTGACCTTAATTCCCTTTTCTTCCAAAGCATAAGCAACTTCCGTTGCAGGGACACTTGATGCAATACCTTTGATTACAACTTGTAGGCCCTTGCTACTTTTTAGTTGGTAGGTGTAGTAGCTTTTATGTTCAGCTCTTAAACATTTTTCGAACAGCGCGATAGTCGTCATCGGTGTTAACTTGGAGCTTCGTTTCGTGTATGTTGCCTTTGCTGACGGATGTCACATAGAAGTTATTATTGCCTATTAGCGAGACAAGCTTTGTTACTAGGGCCGTACAGCTAGTATCCCTAATGTAGATTAGCGGAGGCTTTGGTTTTGCGGCACTTGCAGCTTTTTCTTCAGTCTCACCGTCAGACTGTTTGGCGAGAATTTGGAACCTACATATTCCCAGTGAGGGGATCTTTGTCCGCAGGTTTATCGCTTGTTTTGTTCAATTTTGGTGTATTACCGCTTTTTTTGTTTTGCGGGCTTAATTTTCGCTTGTTTATTTTTACATAACGATCGATGCCGGTCTGCACATACGAGCGGGTGGTGAGTGTTGTGCTCACTTGTGTATGTGTAAGTGGGAGCGCGTGCTGAGTTGACGCTGGTTTCTGCATAGTTGTTGTTGTTGAGTTCGTACAGGTTGATTGCGCTGGAGTAAGCGTTACCGTACTTTTTGTTGCATTTGCCGAAAAGTTCATCATCGTGGGCTGAGGAGAGGGGGTGGGGCATTGGGAGCTCCACGTCGCGGTGGTAGTATGAGAGCTTACAGTCGCCGTGCTGGTGGGCTCGGGAGAGACAATTGCAAAATAAGCGTTGTTGCGCTGTATAGAAAGCCGGCGATCGTCTTGTTGTTGTTGCATTTGGGCATTGAGTTGGCTCTGACTCATGGTGTTGTTGGTGTTCTTTGCACTTGCATTTGCATTCAATTAATTTAATTTAATTAAATATCAACTATTAGATATTATTGGACAACATAAGCACGAGTGCTTATGAATGTCCATTAAAGTCTTTTATCGCGAGTCGAAAGTTTTTGTTTTAACAACTGATTTTAAAGATTTTACAACGAATCAAACCGGAGCTCGACAAAAAACACGTCTTCACACTTCAACCGACAGTGCATTTGCAACTTTGGCACACAATAAGTTTGCTTGAAGTCCAATCAAATATGTCTGCAGAACACTTGAAATAAAATATGAGCATATTAAATAGAAGATTTAAGTGAACACACTTCATATTCTATACACAAAAAAAAAATCCGAGATATCCGGAATGAAATCAATCCCAAACGATATCATAAGTCAGTCAATCCCGGATTTTCTCAATCCAAGCACGAGCTGGATTGGTTTGAGCTCGGACTTTTCGATCCTGGAATTCTTGTCCCGATCCCGACTTTAGGTCGGAAGAGTTTGATCTTAGCTCGATATAGGCTTAATTCACTCTACGGCAGTATGTACTGTAGCTTGTTATCCGAACTCGAGCTGATCCCTTAGTAAGATCAAATCAAGAACGTCCGATATTGATTTCAGCTCGACACTTGTAATTGATTAGACCTTGAAATCGGCTTGGTGCAAGTTAGCCCGAGATTAAATTGAGGTCTGCAATCGAACAGCATTTAACCCGAAAAAGGATTGCTTCAAAATAGACAGAGATTGTCTTTAACTTGAAATTCGTACTTGATCTGAACTTGAAATAGGTTTGGTGCAATCTAGCCCGAGACTAAATTGAGCTCTGCATTCGAATTCAATCCAGAAAAGGATTGCTTCAAAATTGACCGAGATTGACTTAAGCTTGATATTTATATTATTTTATATTTTGATCCCAAAAACTCTTCCCCCAAACTTTTCGTTTTATAACTTTTCGTTTGTTTATACGCATCTATTCATTTATTATAATTCGTACACTCAGAGAAAAAATCAAGAAGATCGTTTTTGATATCTAGAAGATTTGAAAAATTCTTGGATCCAAGAAGAAAATACTGAAACCAAGCACGGATTTTCAAGCACGAAAATTCTAGGTTTTAGAATTAGTCTGCTTGAAATCAAGCATAGATAGTCTTGGATCCAAGAAAAAATCTTCTTGAATGCAAGCATAAAGAGTCTTGATTCCAAGAATAGATCTTCTTGAATGCGAGCATAAAAAGTCTCGATTTGAAGAGTAAATCTTCTTGGCTGCAAGCATAAATTGTCTCGATTTCATTTTGATTTATGAAAAATATTCAGATTTTTAGATATTTATTTCATGAAAAAATTACATACACATTTTTATACCCTTGCAAAGGGTATAATAATTTTGCCCAGAAGTTTGCAACGCATAGAAATATTCATTTCCGACCCCATAAACTATATATATTCTTGATCAGGGTGACGAGCTGAGTCGATTGAGCTTTGTCCGTCCGTCTGTCTGTCTGTTTCTACGCGAACTAGTCTCTCAGTTTTAAAGCTATCGAGCTGAAATTTTGCACAGAGTCTTCTTTTTGCTGCACACTACTAATATGTCGGAACCGACCCGGATCGGATGACTATATCTCATAGCTCCCATAGGAACAATCGGTCGGAAAACTAGTTTTAGTATGAAATACTTTTTTCTTTTTAATGGAAACGTCTCCAAACTTTGTAATCGTAGGTTTTCTATGTTTTTTTATAATTCTACCAAGTTATATTAAAATCGGACAACTATATGGTATAGCTGCCATACAAAAGATAGGTCTGAAAAACAGTTTTAATTAGAAAAACTTTTTTGTTTTTAATGGTAACATCCTGTAATTTTGTATTTGTTTGTTTCACGTGCTTTCACATAATTTTACAAATTTTTGGACATATCGGATGACTATATCATATAGCTCCTATACGAACGATCGGTCGGAAAATGAGAAAAAGACATTTTTTTGAAAATATATAAGCCAGCACTTGCAAGGGTATAAAAACTTCGGCACAGACGAAGTTAGCTTAGCTTTCTCGTTATAGATATTTTAATCTGACGACGATTTGCCACAAAATACATAAACTTCCTTTACATCTTCCTTCGTAATAACAAATTTCAATATTTTAAATTAATTGAACTTAGCTACGATTTAACGTAAATAATAATAATATTTGAGTTTAATATGTGGAATGTGGCATTCGGAGGCCGTCGACAGCCAGGACAGGACAGCCTGTGACAGTTTTGACGGTGCCGATGCATCCGAAATGGTTTCGTCGTCAACTCCAAACTAGAAAACAATGAACATAAAATATACAAAATATAAATATTGCGAAAAAATGAAATTTCTCAGAATAATTTGTGTTTTTAATTAAGTCAAAAAAATTTTAAAATTGTGTTATAAAAAAATGTAATTTACAAAATAATATATTTTCCCCTTCCCTCAGCCTCTCTCCAAAGTAACAATTTTCTGCGAAAAAGCACCCAATTGGTGGAATGGCTTCCTTTATGTCGTTTCTCTCGATATATTTGAGACTTTCAAAAGTCACTGCAAAAGCTGTACAAAAAATAAAAACCAACTATTAAAAGTTTTTGAAACGCATTGTAAATGAATCTACATCTGAGAACTGCAACGAGCCGTCACGAGTGCACTCGCTCACCCATGCTTCAAATGCGATCCAAGTAAACTCAGCGATCGCTGCTTGTTGGGCTTGTTCATTTTGCATACACAAAAAAACGAGAGCGTAAGTTAAAGTCGGCATTGCCCGACTTCGAAATACCCGTAACTCAGCTCAGCTCGGATAAGTATGCAACATTTTTTTAACTCGTCCATTTATTATCTGATCCTTTTGAAAATTCGGAGATTGTAGATATTGGCCACATAGACTACACTGCAAAATCTGAGCTCGATATCTTAAAAATTGTGGGAGTTATTCAATATTTTTTATTGCGGGGGCGGGAGGGGCGTGGCCAAAATTTGAAACAAACTTGACCTGCTTTTTTTTTTTTTTTTTATAGATGTTTATTTGACAAAATTATGTAACCTATGACTTATTTACTAAAATAAACAAAAGTGTATATAGCTTCTTGATATGGGCGCTGTCTCTAATCGAGCTCTCTAGTCCTTAGCTTTCATTTTACATTAGGTTTCCATTTTTTGGAATGCATGGCTGGTTAGTTGACTTACAGGATGTGAATGTAAGTATTTTATAAATGTGATTGCAGAGAAAAATTTGGGAAAAACAATGCATATATAATTATAATTAAAAATAAAAATAAAATTAAGAATAACCTAACTTAACTACAGGGGTTGGGAGTGGGGGTTGTGGGGAGGGGTGGGAAAAAATGATAAGTTCAGTCTGAGAGCCACCAACATTTTTTGGCCGTATCTAGTGACTGTGTTTTGTCTTTGTCGGATATTTTGCAGTCGAATCGCTTGTTCATGTTTGTTAGTGTTTTACAATTTATCGTTTTAATGTTTGCCCTTCTGTATATGTGGTACAAAATTGGGATACCATCGTTATTTAAGACGTAGCCATTTTTGTCTAAGTATATGAATACTTCTGGGGGTGTGAATCCGTTTATTAATGCATTTTGAAAATAGCCTTCGCTTTCTAAAAATGGTGCTCTTATGAGAACGTTATCCACATTTTCGGTACATCTTCTTATATGGTTTCTAGTCCAGTTGATTATTTGGATGTCTACTCTGCAAATTTTTGCTGCCTTGTATAACGTTTCGTTTGAGTGATATTTTGTGAAGTTGCTATTTGGTGTTCTGTATAAGGATGTGCACGATCTTAACATCCTACGCTCTAGTTTTCTTAAACGTTCCATATATGATGGCGAAATGTTGTACCATATTGGACAGGCGTATGTCAGAATTGGCCTCACCAGTGCTTGGTACATAATAACCTTAACTCTATTGCACAAAAATTTCGACGAGAACATTCTTTTGTACAATTGGAAGGCTTTGTTTGTTTTGGCTAATTGTTCGTTTACATGTTTGTTGAAATAGAGGAACCGGTCTAGAAAAACTCCTAGATATTTAATTGAGCTTGAAGGTGGGATCACGACATCATCATTGCTGGTTATCCTGAACTGTTTCCAATACTTCCTAACGTTATAGTTACATTTTTTTATTGGAGGCCTGAATAATATGCTTTCGCATTTATCAAAGTTAATTGTGAGCTGCCAATTTTCAGTAAAGCGTGTTATAGTCTTAATTTTATTCTGTAAGTTTTCGTTTATTTTCTGGATTGTGCTGTCTGCGTGATATATGACTATGTCGTCAGCGAAAGCAATAATGTTGTCCATCTTGTTTACTAGGTCGAGGATATATAAATTAAATAGGATAGGTGCGTTGACGGTACCTTGTTGTAACCCGTTTATTACTGGAAAGTCTTTTTCGCTAAAGGTCTTGTTGATGTGAACTCTAAATTTTTTATTTGACAACATATTGACTATGAGTATGAGAAGATTGAGTGGAAATTTGAAGCTCATAAGCTTAACAACTAGTCCTTGGATCCATACTTTGTCGAACGCTTTTTCCAGGTCTATAAAGCAGGCCCCTGTAACACATTTTTTATTCCAACTCCAGTTAATTTCTGAAACTAGAAGGTTAATGGCATGGACTGTGGAATGCCCGTACTTGAAGCCAAATTGCTTATGGCTAATTAGACCTTCTTCCTCTATATGTTTGTTTATGTTTATGTTTATAATAATTTCAAAAATCTTACTAATATTAGGTAGCAAGCTGATAGGCCTGAGGTTTTTAATACTGTTTTTGTCTTTGTTTTTTTTTGGGATAACTATTAGCTTTGCTGTTTTCCATTGGTGGGGAAAATATGAATTATTAAGCATATTATTGAATAAAGTGCAGTATTCTAGGATTACTTTAGGTGGAAGGTTTCAATATTTTTTATTGCGGGGGCGGGAGGGGCGTGGCCAAAATTTGAAACAAACTTGACCTGCCTACAGACAATACTAGCTTACGTATAAAATTTGGTTGCTCTAGCTCTTCTAGTCTCTGAGATCTAGGTGTTCATACAGACGGACGGACGGACAGACGAACATGGCTTTATCGACTCGGCTGTTGATGCTGATGAAGAATATATATACTTTATGATATCGGAGATGCTTCCTTCTGCCTGTTACATACATTTGCACGACTTTAGTATACCCTTTTTACTCTACGAGTAACGGGTATAAAAACACAAAAGTGCTCGAGTATTGACGATCATTGATCGCGTTGACTGGTAGCTTCGGTCGCGAGTGATCGCCAGTACTAGTTGCCGAGGTGTAAGTCCTGCTGCGAGCTGTCATGAGTAAAGCTTGCTCGGCACAAATACTCGCGTTGACTCGTAGCTTCGGTCGCAAGTGATCGCCAGTACTTGTTGCCGAAGTCAAAGATCGGCCGAGTCGTGACGATCAAAGCTTGTACACCAGAGAGCTGCAACGAGTATGATCGATCACGCTCGATCAGCCTCGCTCAAACTCTTTGCAACTCCACTCAGCGGTTTGCATCAAAATGTTCGATCAAGGTTCGCTCACAACACGAAACGATCTTATTCAGTTGGCTTGATCGCTCGGCTTGGTGATCAAGACTGATTTTTTGGTTCGCTTATGATGATTGCTACTGATCGTTCAGAAAAAGACGTTCGATCCAAACGATGCATGTAAACTCAGACTTCGATCATGTTGCGATTGAAATGATCGTGAGTGAAGCAATCAGATCGAAAATTGCTTTGAGAAATATGTATGTACAATGTACATTGTACATATGCATGTATATATATAATATGTATGCACTTATTTGTGTTTTTAAAAGAAACAAGTTGCGATGCATAAAATTAACAAAAACATAATATTTCATTTATTTCTTATATTAAAGTAATGTAATGCTTTAAACTAAAAATAATAAGGAAGAAAAAGAAAAGTAAAATGTTGTGTTATGTTTCAAGTTATCACTTTTTTCATAAAGTAAGAATTCATTTCACATCTTAGATTCTAAATTATCAAAATTTTTATAAAAAGAATTTAGGAAGAGCATGCTATCAACGGAACCTGGCCCTAGCCTATTTCGTTTTTCCGTTATAACGTTTCCAGCTAAAGAAAATGATCGTTCAGCAGCTGCACTGCTGGCGGGAATTGAATGTACTTGCAACGCTAGTTTGGTTAAAAATGGGTATTTTTGTTCATTAGATTGCCACCAGTTAATCAAGTTAAAACGTTCATCCATCTGGTTTTACAATTTCGGTAAGAATGTTCCAAACAAAACTTCTGCCCTTGCGCTTGCCTGATAATGTATAATTCCCATTTGCTATATTGTCAGCAATACTTTTTGTCGATTCGCCCTCCATAATCAACAGCAAACTGACTAAATAACCTGTTTTAACAAGCTCGCTCGGGATCTCCCGAATCGGCCGCGAACGATCGTTCACGATTGTGATCGAACTGTATGCCAGCAGCATTCGCAATCGTTCTTTGTTCGCTCACACAAAATGTTCGATCAAACCCAATCATGTACGCAACAAGCACGCTCACAACCGATCATATGATTTTTGTTGAAGCAAAGTTTTGCGTCACAAAAAATCTGAGTCAATGATCGGGTATGATCGAAAAAATGTTGATCGTTGCAGTTCTCTGTTCGTACACAATCGATACCAGCATCCCAAAAACAACAGCTTGCGAGAGAAAAAGAGATAGCATAAGCCTATATTTTGTATTTCTATTTTGCACTCGGTCCTCTCTTTTCTTCTTGTAGCATGTTGTTGTTCTTCAGTTTTTGAAACACAACAACAATTGCTTAAAAAGCTTGTGGAGGCTCGCCGTCAACAAGCCGAGTAAACGCGAGTGTTGATCGAAAAGGCTTGCCCGTGGCTGGCGTAAGGCTTGCTAGTACTCATGATACAACAAGAGAGGTAAGGTGGCATCAGTGTGAATTCATTGCAAAGTACCTAAGCTTTTGTCAAAAGTACGCATCACACTGACACCGCCCCACCTGTATTATTGCATCATGCATAGTACTCGTCCAGCAGCGGGCAGCGATCGTTATTGCTTAGTTCGACAAAAGCTTTATCGCGCTTGTACTGCTATTACTCGTGCATCGCAAGGAGCTTGATCGTTCTGACTCGATGTGCCTGCGAACCAAGGCGGCGATCACAAGCACCCGGTGGCATGATATTTCACGTAAATAGTCTGTACATGATTTTTTTTGGCACGAAATTAGCCCATAATATATCATGAAAAACTCACACGTTATTTTCTCAGGTATTTGTAAGGCTAAAATTCTGAAATTCATTCGAAAACATGAAAAACTCAGGGGTTTGTCAGCGAACGTCTCATGTCTTCCCACCTACGATATACAAAGTAAGTACATCTGGAGTACTAAGAAAGTAAAGAACCCGATGGCTGATGACGTCACCTAAACGGAAACGGTTAAAACCCCTGAGTTTATCGGCGTTTCCATTGCAAAACGAAGCCGAAGGCTCAGGTAAAGTAAGCATGAGAAAGTACCTTTTTCATGATGAAAAGTCCGACTGGGAATGCATTTTTTTACAAATGCACTCAAAATTGACACTCCGTTACGTGCATGTGAATGCACACAATTACATTAACATACTAATTCAAAGAAATACATATATACACATGAAATGCAAAGCTGCAATTACGGAAAAAAATAATTGTTTCACTCACCGCTTAAATATTTCTCCACTTCCGCCAGCTCAAACTCTTTTAGAAGGTTTTAGAAGGCACTTTTACACTTATTTTATTTTTGAGCCACAACCGCACGCTATAAAGTTTAAAATGACAGTGATCTTCGGCTGGCTGAGGCCTCGCTGCATGCAGCCGAATCGCGAACGAGAGAGAAAATTACTCTCTTTTGTTTCTCTCGCTGTCCGCTTGTGGCTCCCCGCACTTCCCTTGCATTCAATCTCGAAGTCAAGAACGTTCTTCTGCTTGAATTCGAGTAGATTTCGTCTTAAAAAAATCAAGAAAAATACTAAATTGAAGCAGAAAACTAGCTTACCGATTTGTGCTACATTTCTCTGGGTGTACTTATAAATACTTAGCTCCAACATAGGTTTTTGCATTATTTAATTGATATAAGTGTAGGGGTGGGCTTATAAATTCATGTATGTTTTTGATGCACAGTTGCTCGATCAAGGAACCAACTTCATAAGCTCGAAAGTGGCTATCATACATTTTTATAAAAAGTTTCTTGCTAATTACATAGATCTAATTATTATTATTTGTCATTAAATGTATTATTTTTAATATCTTTGATTTATATCGAGTTCCCTTGTCAAATATTTTGCAGTTAGTAAAATCTACCTCACTCAATTCACTATTTTGGTAATTGTAGTTTTCTTCAATTAAGTTTTTCAAAGTAAAGTTATCACAATTAAAAGCGGGTTCAAAGCATTTATCATGCTCAATCAAAAAGTTTGAAAATTTAAGACCGCTTTTAATTGCAAGAGAATATGTTGGATTTTTCTCGATGTTATGCTATTGAAATACATTTTTGCATCTTTATGCTTTGCTTCGAAGCGCATGCTCCAAACGTATTTCAACTGTCCACACTTTTTTATTGCCGTAGCATAGTGTAAAAGAAAATGATGTTTTGGTTATAAATTCCCAAATAGTTGTAAATAACTGGTATGATGCTCATTTACTAGTGTCCTAAAATATCCCAAGTCAGCCAAACAATATTTGGATTTGTAAAGAAAGTGTGTAATATCTAACAAATTGAGAAGAAGTTGCCAAGATTTATTACAAGGAGGTATTAAGTCCCCAATCAATAATGGCAAAAAATGAACAAAACAGGCAATTTCACTTGCCGTCATTTTTAAATTAAATGATTTAAGACGACCAAAGTCTAATGGAACAGAACAGTTACCAATTTCGGTTTATAGATATGAAAATAGCTGTTTTCTGCTATTAATAGTCAATCAATGACACCAAAATGTTACAAACATCGTAAACACACACCCTTTCGTAAATGTCATGCATTGGATCAAACGAAACGCTGTCAATCATATTAAAATGTTGCACATTCAAGAAGTTTTTATTCGAGTATCCTTATATTTTGTTTGTAAGTAAATCAGCCAAATAATTCCTTGTATTTCTATCATTTTGTTTGCCTACATCAAGATGCATTTCAGAATTGGTTCTAGTACAAGCTAGACAGTATTTTTAAGCTATTTTTAATAGCTCGCATTTTTCAGCGTTGGATTTGAATGCATTTTAGAGCGCATTTCTGCGTTGCGCTGTGTGTTATGCATTTTTCAATGTGTTTTAATTGTGCTTTCGCTTTGTTTTGCTAGACAGTACCTCTTTGAATTGAATGACTGGACGAAACCCAAAACGCTATTAAAAAGTTTACTTTTCGAAAAGTACTGAGTGTTTGAATGTCTATGCCAAGTTCTAGTATTTTAAGTTCCTCTACAAGATGGTAAAAAGAACGCTCATTGCCGCATTGTTTCAAGTCCTCTGTAGATATATACGCTCCAGAAAACATGTAACTCAGCTTTGAAAGATGATATTTTGGCATCATAGGAAAATTTATGTAGCAGCCACAAATTGAGTTGTTGAAAATCATCAAATTAAATAATATAAGGAACAGCTAGGGCAGACTGAAAGTCTTTTATTTTGTTTTTAAAAACTTCTCCACTCGCAAAACTAGAAAAGTTTGTATAAGGAAAACTTTTTTGAATGTTTCGCAAAGTTTGGTCTAAAAGTTTCGGTATTTCAAAGATTGATTTGAACATGAACTGTAACGGCATAATATTAATGACATTTGATTTGAGACCTAGTGTTGTACTTCCGTTCAATACAATTTCCGTTATTCTTTCATCAATAACGATAGACTTAAAATCTACGTTCAAATTCGAATTTTTCAAAGTTTTTATTAATCTGTGTTCTGACCTTATATCTTCAAAAGGACTCTTACAAAAACTTAAGATATTATCTAAGTCATCATCATTTTGTGATTTAGCTAATATATTCTCCATTGAAGCTGCTACAGATGTGACTAAAGAAGACACTGCATTTTGGACAACAACAACAACAATTCTTGTCGTACAAACTAAGAGATAAATTCAGCGTTTTTATTTGCAGATCATTAAGCTGATACGGAACTTGTTGGGTTTTGCATGCAACAAAATGTGTTTCTTCAGAGTATAAAGCTATAGTATTAGAAATTCAACAGTTTGCTAATAGCATCAGTTTGATAAATAGACCAAATAGACCATTATTTGACTCTGCATCTTTGTGCACTTTTCTAAATATCTTCGAAAAACTGAAAAATCCCTGAAATTTTGGTTGCAATTCATATGCATATATGTTAATTTTAGAGATTGTCTCGTTAACAAATGATTATTTTTATACCCTTGCAGAAGGTATATTGAAATGGTCCAGATGTTTGTAACGCATAGAAGGAAGCATTTCCGACCACATAAAGTATATATATTCTTGATCAGCATGACGAGCTGAGTCGATATAGCCATGCCCGTCTGTCCGTCTGTTTCTAAGCTATCTCCTCCGTCAGTTTTAAAGCTATCGCCACCAAACTTTGCACAAAGTCTTCTTGTACAAATACGCTGCACATTTGTCGGAACCGGCCGGATCGGATGACTATAGCATATAGCTGCCATAGGAACGATCGGTCGAAAAACTAATTCTTGTGAGAAGACCTTTTATGTTTTCAAAAGAAAAACGCCTCCAAACTTTGTATTTCCTAGTTTGCTCTCTTTCCCACGATTCCACCAAGTGTTGTCGAAATCGGACATCTATACCTTGTAACGACCACGGGTATGTGTGCAGCTAACTGGAGGCGTACTCTGCCTACGGGGTCGACTGTGCTCAGGGAAAGTGGGGTGGGTCTTTTGCCACCTAGAAAGCTGCCCCGTCACATAACTAAAGATAGTAGACAGAGTTAAGGAAGGAACGGAATACACAACCTAATAACTGGCCTAAAAGATCACTCAGACTATGTATTGTTGAAGAACTGTGGTGGAGATGTTCTTCTTCTAATACCCTCCCAACCTGTAAAGACATAGAATCCATTTGCCTTTACCCTTTATCAAAATGATGCGAACAATTTACTTTAGGTGCCCATATAAAAGGAGTTTACTTCATATTTAATTCAAAATTCACTTAGGTTATATAAAGAATTCATATCCATTGTTGGCCATCATTACAAATGGATTTTGATGGATAATCCTGAATTTATTAAAATTAATTGTCAATTCAAAATTATTCATCAAATAAAACAAAAGGCACAAAATATGGAAAATTATTAATCAGAAAAAATTGCAAAACAAACTATCAAAACTTCAATGAAATTCGCGAAGGCTCGACCTACGACTTATGTATGAATATAACGTTATATAAAAATATGTACGAATGAAAGAATTGGTATGTATGTATATTCGGATTGGTATGCACGAAAATCTTCAATTTATTGCATTCACCTTGAACTGACGGCTATGCCGTACTTACTCTAAGCTTATCCACCGATGTCAGCAGGCCTGGTGACTGATGTGCTGTATGGGCTTTTAAAGTTAATTAGATAAATGCAAACAGGTGAAGTTAGATTAATTAAAAAAATTATAAAATTATATTATTCAACAAAAAAGGGGGGCTCAAATGTTTAGAACATCCAAGTTATTCGCCACGTCTCATAGATAACTTGTAAAAGTTACTACTACGCAAGCGAATGTAAGTCACAAATATGGTAGTTGGGCGTCACACGTCAGTGAACCGGCCCTGGAGCGGGTCCCTCGAACTTTCTTGCCAGCAACAGCGATTATGATCCTCGGACAGGGATCTAGAAATTGTAGTTGGCACGATGAATTTACTCCTATCCAAGTGTCCGCGAAGAAAATACACTCCTAATCATCCGGTGGCAAGGGTTGGGTGAAGCAACAAACTCGGTGCGTGATTGACCAATTCGCAATACACACACCCGCCACGTGTCACACGGCATATATTGGGGAATCAATCAGGCACTGAACACTAAATCAAGAGAACAATAAGTTGGTGATCCTCAGGTCCATCTTAGCCATATTTACCTTTGGGCTCGATCTCGCCAGTATGTACCTATGTACTTATGTACTTTTGTGCATGGACCACCCGACAATTTCGGTAACCAAGTGCTTAGCAACAGCAACCTCAAGTGATAGGATCTGGACAAATTATCAAATGAGTTGACGCTGATGTGCACTTTTACCTGGGATTGAGGTTATGGCTATAAATGCACAAACTTTGGCCACAAAATGCTGAATGACCAGCTTGGCCGAATTGGCCACAATGAAATGCCAATGCTCGATCCTTTGATTAAGGTGATGGTTGCTTATGGATCGACGTCGAGATTCACGTGGTAGATAGGTATTTGATTTTATATGAGCACACACTTTTATGACCGTTCTCTTAAAGCACAAAAATCAGAAAGAACGAGTCTGCGGCAGGAACCATGGCAAAACGATTGCCTTCGTAAGGTAGTCTACTCGGCTGCCTTTGCTTTCGGGTTTACTAGCTCTTTTGCCAGTGCACGTTTGCTTGTCAAAGTGGAAGGTTGGTTACGGACGATTTTTTCTCGTTTTATTTTTCGCATTAACCCTAACGTGTTCAAAAAAAAGAAAAAAATGAACTATTGTTATTTTTGCCGCTAGAATGTACCGGGCGTGAAAATCATTCATGCCCCGAAATGTGAAATGAAGAGAAAGCTGTGGGAGGAAAGCCTGGGGTGCAGCCTAAGCAAAAATTCCCAAATATGTGATACACATTTTAATGCGTCTCAGTGGAGGACTGCTCCCAAGGGGAAGATTTATAAGAAGAGACGCTTAAACAATGATGCCGTTCCGCAAAGAGAGAAAGAGGATGAAAGTGTTAAAGAAGGCTATGCTAATGCCAGTACGGAAACTGAGTAAGTTTGGCGTGTGAAAATATATATGTACATATATTTCTTTTTGTACATATGGATGGATATGTAAACATAATGAAACTGTCTTGTAGGGACACAGTGATAAATCATTCAACGTCCATGGAAATAAAGACTCTGAGGCAAAAGATTCGTGCTTTGGAGGATGAAGTACAGAGCTTACGTAAGCTCGTAGAGGACGCAAGCCAGTTAGAGAAATCTTTAAGTACCATCTTCACTCAGACCCAAATAAAAATTTTAAAGAGTGGTGGAAAGAGGTCAGAATTTAATTCAGATGACATATCATGGGCTATGTGCCTCCATACCGCAGGTCCTAGGGCATATAACCATCTGTACAAAAAAGGATTTCCATTACCTTGTCGGGCAACATTATACAAGTGGTTGTCAAACGTGGAAATACAGACTGGTTGCCTGGATGTGGTCATCGATCTTATGGACAATATGGACATGGATACGGCAGATAAGCTTTGCGTATTAGCATTCGACGAAATGAAGGTTGCTGGTACATTCGAGTACGACAGCTCGGCGGACGTTGTATACGAGCCAAGCGAATACGTGCAACTTGCGATGGTTCGAGGATTGAAAAAATCGTGGAAGCAACCAGTGTTCTTCGACTATGATACCAGAATGGACGTGCCAACTCTTTATGAAT
>JAWNNO010005163.1:0-14754 GCA_035044985.1 Lordiphosa fenestrarum | reverse complement strand
GTCCCATACGAACGAAAGCTCGGAAAATGGGTCGTTGTATAAAAAAATTTAAGCAAGCACTTGCCAGGGTATAAAAACTTCGATACAGACCAGAGATCTGCACGAGTGCCTGTTTTCTTGACTGGAGTACACTCGCTGAAAAAGCGTACGCAGTACCACTCGACACTCAAAATGTGTAGTCAAATGATATACTCACTCATTTTCGTACTAGTACTTCTGTGACTGGTGTCTGTTTTGAGCGGATGTCAAATTTGATTGTCTCTGCTTTGAGCGACACAGCATGTTGCTTTCGTCTTTGAGGTAGCGGACGCACTAGCACTTTGCAGTATACATACTAATTTTACTCAGAGAGCGAAGAGGAATACGCAAAATACTCCGTGCTCTCAGCTCACACACTACTAATATATATGTATGTATTGTGTATTGCTCTTTCCTCTTCCTCCGCCTCCAAATCCTCCTCCTCCTCATACAATGCAACAACAATGCGCACAGAATTCGGTTCTGCTGACGTCGACGTCAAAGCAGAGTCGTGAATTAGAGATCAATTTGCCGAGGAAGGAAAAAGACGGACAGAAGCCGAAGACATATCAGAGAGCGGACACACAAAGCCAGCAGTAAAAAAAATACAACAAGAAGCAAGCATGAGCAAAAAAATTACTCAAGTGAGTGAGCGACAAGTAGAAAATGCGTTGCCAGAATTGTTGGTGGATAATTCTACACTCAAATTTTTGTATTGTATTAGCAATAAGCAACGCGAGTGGCGCGAGTGTTTTTGGCACTTCGTGTGCGAACCACAAATATGCCGCGAGTAGAAATACTACTGTATACATTTTGTTGCAGTGCTTGGGACACTCGGGTGTGAAAATATCAAGTACTTATGCAGTGCACTTGTAGTTGCAGTGCACTCGTGCAGATCTCTGATACAGACGTTAGCTCAGCTTTCTAGTCTTTTTATTATCAAGAGCTCATCGGGTTCAGGAGTAAGATCGCTTACTCTTAAATCAAGAGCTTCACAGATTCCCATCATACAACAGTTTACAATCAGTTGTTTTTATACCCTTGCAGAGGGCATATTAAAATTGTCCAGATGTTTGTAAAGCACAGAAGGAAGCATTTCCGACCACATAAATTATATATATTCTTGATCAGCATGACGAGCTGTGGTCGAAATCGGACATCTATGGCTGTCATACAAAAGTAGAGTCAGAAAAGAATTCTTATTGAGAAAAACTTGTTTGTTTTCAGTGGATATGTCCTTCAAATTAGTTAGAAAAACGTGTTAGAAACGTGTTACAAGGGTATACCAACTTCGGCCGAGCCGAAGTTAACTTTCCTCTATTTTTATACTCTGTACCGTAGGTACACAGAGTATTATAAGTTTGTGCAAAAGTATGTAACATCGAGAAGGAATCATCTCCGACCCTATAAAGTATATATATTCTTGACCAGCATCAACAGCCGAGTCATGTCCGTCATGTCCGTCTGTCCGTCTGTCTGTCCGTATGAACGCACAGATCTCAGAGATGGCAAGAGATAGAGGTTTGACATGTATGGAACGTATGCTTCTTATGTCTGCAGGCAGATCAAGTTTGTTTTCAATTTTTTCCACGCCCCCTCCCGCCCCGCAATTTAGAAAAAACCTACTTTTTTTGAAGATAGATGGCTTGTTCCTTCTGGACATATTTAGTTAGCAGGATAACTTATCGGTCCGCCAAAGGAATGGAGAAGATCGGATGAACGGTTTTCGAGTTATGATCAAAAGACTGTTCGCTGCTACTGCAGCATCAAAATTTATGCTGAGGTAAAATTTTCTTAGTACAGAGTATGTTATAGTCAGGCTTGACCGACTTTCTTTCTTGTTCCATTTAGATTTCATGTATTTCATAGAAAATTAATGTAGCAAGTTTTAGCCGGCACGAGAAAAACAAAATACCACAAAGCAGCATCAGTCTTTGCCTGTCAACTGTCAGTCCAACAGCCGTCTCTCTATGCCAGCAATGCCATAGCTGCTTGGGAATTCCAAAGTAACATGAGTGTTAAAATCGATGGCGCTCTCCGCTTGGTAGTTTCACCACGCAGCCCTCTCCCAAAAAAAAACACGAAGCTGTGAGAGCGGAGCCAACGCTATTCTCCACTCCACGATACAACAACTAAGGTACAGCGCTCGCAGTTGTATCATACACCACTCTCTTCGCCTAAAAGCACTAAACTGAGAACGAATTTTGCTTGATTTCAAGATCGAAATTCTGGAAAATAGATTCGAAAAGATTCGACCTGAATTATGTGACATTTATGTTTATTTTTTTAATACGCCCCCCATTCTTTACTTCTTATTTTGGCAGTGTAAAACAAGCTTTTATCATTTTCTCTTCTCTCTTCGTATGGAAAGAGCTGGTTCTTTTTAGAATCGTGGGCACGTATTCACCTCTTGCTGTCAGACTTGTGCAAATTGTCTAACTTCTACATATTTCTCCTAAGCAACAGTGAGAGCTGCCAGCTGCAAAAATATATGGGGGCAGATTTTAGTGCCGTAAGCTCCAAGTCTGATGCCTAAACGTAACAACATGTCGGCAGGGGACAATTATAAAAGAAGATTCTTTTATTTAATACAGCAGCTTGCCCATTTTTTCTAGTTTGCGTCGCGAAAGTTAGGCAGGCACTTAAAATTTGGCAGACGATTACATTTTGTTTTGGCAGTTTCTTTTTGGTCTGCGTTTATAGCGTATATACATATACATATACATATGTATGTGTATGTATATGTTTTACTATTTATCGCCAAATCCATTAAAAAGTTTTTTGATGGCGTTCAAAAAAAATAAAAATAAGGGAAAACTTTTACAACTGCATTCAAAAACCTTGAGCTGCTTTTAATGAATTTTTTTGTGTCGCTTTTGCGGCAGCCGGCATTTTTTTTAGGTCCGTCCGCTGTTCGTAATACGCCTAAGGCTGTGGGAGTTGTTGTTGTTGTTGCTGCGCCATGTGTTGCACGACAGCGATATCAAACTACATCCATCAATGCATTTGCCACAAGGCAGCCTGCCTTTGGGCGTTTTTTTTTTATATTTCTGATTTAATGTGGATGGCAGAAGTACGCAAAATGTGTCATTTGGCGCATTTGCAGCAGAGTTCAAGCATCGGATACTCTTTGAGGGACTTTAAGATGAATTTTAAGAAATAATGAGACATGTAAATGTCCTTGAGAGCAGCAAGTTTTTGCCTTCTGCTTGCTTCTTCAACTATTTCTTGCTTTATTTCTGCACACAATTTGACAGCAGACGCGACGACATTACGTATATGCCACAATCTGCTGCATGCCACACAGCAACTGTTGCAGCCACAGTAAGTATGGTGTGTGTGTGAGCGAGAGAGAGAGTGGAAAACGGAGCCCCTCAAGGCCACTAAAGAAAAGTTTTACACGAAAATAAAAGAGAAGCTGTCGCTTTTGGGCCTTTAATTTCGCTTAACCATTTCAGCAACTTTATAATTTGGCTTATTTCAATACGCAATTCAAAATTTTTGTGTCCTGTGAATGGAACAGATGGTGGATGTGTACGAATGTGTGTGTGTGTGTGCTCAAGGTTTTTGTACAAACATTATGGTTTAAAGTTCAAGTTTCTTTTACATCACAATTAATTTCAAAAGCAACGAAATTATCTTTCTGCTGATTGCTCAGCCTTTGAATTAACTTACAAATACATCAAAAGAGTTCCTGAAACAGTCCTGTTTAGTCAATCAGCCATTTTACATACAGATGGGTGGTCAATTACACGATTTCCCCTTAAAGTTCTTTTATGAAAATCGAGAAATACCAATCATAATTAATTTGTAAGTTGTAAGCTAATTGGATAAATAATAGTATGGCGTTCGCTAAATTTTCACTGAAAATTTCAGCATTCGGGCGAGTTCTCCAATATCGAAAAATCACACCAACTTTCAATTTAGTCGTATGAATATCATTCTAAGAATACATTCTTGATCAGCATAATGCGCTGATTTGACTTCAAATTTGAGCATGCATGGCTGTATATCATATACCCAGTAGCTGCCATTGTTTTGGTACACTTATTCAACACTCTCCACTTCAACTTGACGTCTATTTGACAAGTGGCACTTACGCTTTATTACTGCATCAAAAGTTTTTGTCTTCAGTTGCTTGCCATCATGGATAGCGGTTCGCTCGAAAATCGTGTGAACCCCGAAAGATCGTATTCGTCGAAATCCACTGCGCAAGCAGAAAAGATTGTCTCGTGAGACAAATGTCAGCAAGGAGAGCCTGACGTGTATCATAAAACATGACACACCAGCCACTTGCTTACAACAGCATTGAAACAAAACCGCAAGACATAATGAAATCATTGCTTAGCTAGTGCGCAAACAATGCCCACAGACGAATTCTACTTACTGAGGAGAAAAAGATCACCATAAAGAAATTGTTTAACAAACAGAACGATAGAGTGCAAGGGCGTAGCCAGCTTTCGGCGAAGGGGGGGGCAAAACAATTTTTCCAGCCCTTAAAACTCCAAAAACTTCCAAAAAGTAACCGTAAATTTTTACAAGCCAATTGAAATTATTTAAGGGGGGGGGGGGGGGGGGGGCAACGGCCCCCCCCTGGCTACGCCCTTGATAGAGTGTATGCTGTGTCATCAAAACATGCGTACACAGACCCAAAAAGGAAATTAAAAAATATGGATAATTTCCGGTATCCATTTGGAAGGGATATGTCTTAAATATCTTTTTAATCATCCAACAAAGCTAAAAATCATACAAAGGATTTGAAAACTGATGATCATTTGGATAATTTTGCAGCTCCGATGGATGATTAAAAGGATATTAAAGACATAACCAGTCCAAATGTACACATATTTAAAATTGAAAATAAACTTGATCTGCTTGCAGACATAAAAGCATATGTCCCATACGTGTCAAACCTCTATCTCTTACCATCTCAGAGATCTGTGCGTTCATATGGACAGACAAACGGACATGACTTGGCTGTTGATGCTGATCAAGAACATATATATTTTATAGGGTCGGAGATGCTTCCTTCAAGCTGTTACATACTTTTGCACAAATTTATAATACTCTACAATACAGAGTATAAAAATGGCGAGATAAAATTCAGCTCAAGTTCAAGCTCGAGTCGTACTCGAAAGGCTTGAAACAAGGCTTGAATAGCGTGTTTTAGTCCGAAGAGGCTAATGTCAATCTCGAATTCGTAATGATAGTCAAATAACCCTGTCTCAAGATAGAAGTTAGTACGGATGTCCTATATCAAAACGAAAGAGCGAAAGAAACTGAGAGCAAGAAAATCTCGCTCTATGCAACTAATGACCTCGAGCCGGCAAGAACTTGCTGGTTTGATAATGAAAAATTTCGTTAAATAAGGCTCTGCGAAATAAGGCCGAGTGCATTTATTTTTGCGGCCTAATATCATTCTGCAAAATAAAGTTAGGCTGCGCGGTCTAACTTCATTGTACAAAATGAATTTAGGCCGCGATCGGCGGTCTAATTTCATCCTGAAAATTGAATTAGGGCCGCGACCTCAAAATGAAATTAGACCGAGCGGCCTTAACTCATTATACCCTGTTCCCATTGAAAATGGGAAAAGGGGGATCATGAAGTTGTGCGAATGTATGTAACAGGGAGAAGGAAAATTTTCCGACCCCATAAAGTATATATATTCTTGATCAGCATGAACAGCCGAGTCGATATAGCCATGTCCGTCTGTCCGTCTGTCCGTCTGTCCGTCTGTCCGTCTGTCCGTCTGTCCGTCTGTCCGTCTGTCCGTCTGTCCGTCCGTCCGTCTGTCCGTCTGTCCGTCTGTCCGTCTGTCTGTCTGTATGAACGCGTCGATCTCAGAGACTATAAGAGATAGAGCCACAAATTTTTGCACGAAGGTAGATTTATGCTGTACGCAGATCAAGTTTGTTTCAGATTTGGAAAATTCCCACCCGTCCCCCTTTTATCCCCAAAAAACCAAGACCTCCTCTAGAAATTCTAGACCTAAACATCCGTCAGATCCACAATATTCAAGTTAGAGCCTCGTGGTTTAGTATACATCAAGCTAGGCCCAATATCTATCTATTCTGAAAAGTACAATCAGATCGGACCAAAAACACCGGAGTTATAAGCGAAACAGTTGAGCTGATAAGAGCAGTTGTTGATCAGGACTAGAAAAGTATTGCCTACATTTAGGATGACATCTTCAAAAATTCAGAAACAAATAAATGAAAATAAATGAACAGGGTATTTTGTGGTCGGGAAACTCGACTGCAGCGCCCTTACTTGTTTTTAAAATGAACTTTAGGCTGCGATCACAAGGCCTAAATTCCTTTTTCAGAATGATATTAGATATCGCTGCCTTAATTCACGCTGCCTAATTTCCATCCCCCGTTAAATAAGTCGCAAAAAGTTTCGATAAGGAGATAAAGTCAATCTCGGTAGTTCAAAAAGCAATCCTTTTCCTAATTGAGTGAAGTTCGAATATCGAGTTTAATTTAATTTCGGGCCAACTTGCACCACGCCGATTTCAAGTTCGGATAAAAAACTTGGACCGAGAAAATCCGGGATTGACCAACTTCTGGCATCGTTTGGAATTGATTTAATCCCGAACATTGAGAGTTGAGAGTCATTTTGAGAGTTTAGACAAGTCACCAACCGGCTTATGTGATTGTTTGGACCGAAGTGATTGGCCTGCTGGTAGAAGTGATAGACCTGAATCCCTGGGATAACAAACGTCTCTACTCGAAGCCCAAATATTGAGTCTTTGAAGCGCGCAATGTCCGAGCATTGGACAATTTCCCAATGCATGAGCTTCGATGATTGGCTAGAGAGACTTAGGAAAATTAATCTGAAGCACGGTTTATTAAGAGGTATGCACAACATTTTAGAAGTTACATCAACTCTTTAGCGCTAAAGCCCAATTCAGTTCAAAGAGGTATCCCTCCCATCAGTGAATTTTTATACATCCGAAATTCAAATGAATTATTTTGAGGGACTCGATAAAAATTTACAAGTATCGTAGTCTTAAAACTCGTCTGTAAATTGAACTGAACCGAATCGTTTTGATTAGAGGTTTCCTAAACGAAGACGGTTCGGTTTGTGGTCCGCCTTAACATCAGAATAATTGGTTCGGTCACCGATTTAGTTCGGTTTGGAACATGTACGTCAATTTATTTGGTTATGTTCTGTGTTCTTTGACATTTGGAAACTACGAATTATATATATTACTACGAGGGAACTCGATCTCGGAGACTTTGGACTTGAACACGATTGGAATGACGTCTCAACCAGTTGTGCCATTGCGTACCCTGGTTACTAATATTGTATTGCCTAAAAGTATACAACAATATATTTCAGGCATTTTGCAAACATACGACCGCTTGTAATTCTCAAGTTGGAGTTCCCTGCATTGGGAATATGAAAGGGGAAACTGAAGCTGCTGAAAGTGCTTTTTAATGAATTTTAATAAAAAAAAAGGAATATCGTAATATAAAATTATGATTGTTTTAGCTTTAACTATGCGTCTTTTCCCTGAGATAAATTTTTCTTTCTTTCTTTTCTTGTTGGGTCACCCTTTATTTACTGCATTCTACAAAACCTCTGCAAGGGTACACATAAATCGGACTTAATGCGCATTTTCGTGCCCTGTGCTAATTTTCAAATTCTTATGAATCATGAGAAAATCTCGATTTGGCAGCGAGTTTCTGGCCATGTTACTGAATTTCACTTACGAGTACTAAGCTTAGGGAGTGGTGTATGTGCGCCAAAGGATATTATTCCTATTATTGTTTTGCCAGTTTTAGGGCAAGTCCTTTTGGACATTAATGCAATGGCCAGCAATTACTTGGCACGTTTTTGAGCCAGGCACACAAACGCACACACACGCGCACTCGCATTCAGAGACACGGGTAATAAAAGGAAAAGCAAAAGGAAAGTACTCAAAGAAATTGCCATGGCTGCCTGCCTTTGGGTTACCTTGGTTGCGCTACCAGCTACTGGTTCCTTTTGGGTTCGGAAGATGGCAAGTGTGTCGCCTTTTAAAGTGATTTATGTGGAAATCTGAGATTAACGTGGAAAACGGGAGGGCGGGAGTGGAAGGGAGGGCTGGTGCAACGGCAGCTGCACCTTGTTCTAGACTAAAGTTTTCCACCGAGCTGGTGCTGTGCTTGTTGTTTGATAATGATGATGCTGGCACAAAATTTATGACTTGGGAAATTACATTATGAAAAATGCATAAAATGCTGGCCCTATGCGAGTGCGAAGAGTTGGAGGGCACTTGTAATGAGCTACTTGGCGATGGGATTGCTCGGTGGTATTTCATATGTTTAAATTAGTTGAACTTGGAAAATGCATTAAATTGCATGTCAGCTGATCTTAAAACACTCCACTATATAAATGCTTTATTTTATATGAAAATTCTTTGTTTCGCATAGTTTGCCTATTAACCCTGTTTGGCGGCGAACGGATTTCCCCGCACTGAAACTTTTACCGCAATTTCCTCACCTTTCGTGTGGAATTTTCACAGCGTTTGAAAGCCGGTGTAAAAGTTTGACATCTTTAGCTCTTACCGTAGTTATGTAGTTAAAACAAACTCATTTGAATATAGTTAATAGGCGTCTCAAGGTCAAGAATTGATTATAACTCAATTTTCAACCGATCTTCCAAATCTGAAACAAACTTGATCTGCGTTTGGTATACACGTACCGGCTTGCACAAAATTGTGGCGCTTTGCCATATAGTCTCTGAGATAAACGTGTTCATACGGACAAACGGACGGACGGACGGACGGGTGCACGGAAAGACTAATGCTGTGTGAGTGTGTGCTTGTGGCTGTCTACAGCACACGCAACAACAAAATCTGGTCTAGGTTTAGGTGGACCCTTCGAAATGCTGGACATTGGAATTCGATTTTTGTCTTAAATCAAACTCAATTTGAATAAACCTGGATGCTTCGAGTACGTTGTCAAATTCCAGAGTGAATTTATCTTTAAATTTTCCAAACTTGACACAAAACGAGAGCTTAAGTTAAAGTCGGCACTGCCCGACTTCGAAATACCCTTTACTCCGGGCAATTAGTGTTTAATAACCTCATTCGGCTCAGATAAGTATGCTACGTTTTTTTAACTCTGCCATTTATTATCCGACCTTTATGAAAATTTGTGAGATTGTACATATTGGCCACATACACTACACTGCAAAATCTGAGCTCGATATCTTAAATATAAATGTAGAGATATTTTTTATTTCAGGGCCGGCAAAATTTGAAACAAACTTGATCTGCGTGCGGACAATACTAGTCTACATTTTCAAATTTGGTGGCTCTAGTTCTTCGAGTCTCTGAGATCTAGGTGTTCATACAGACAGACGGACATGGCGATATATCGACTGGACTATTGATGCTGATCAAGAATATATATACTTTATGATATCGGAGATGCTTCCTTCTGCCTGTTACATACATTTGCACAGCTTTAGTTCCCTTTTTACTCTACGAGTAACGGGTATAATAAACAAAGCATTAACATAAATGTAAGCTTATCACTTTTATGTTAGCAAACCAGTAAACATTTTTTATCGCGGAAGATAAGAATGCGATTCGCCAGTAGGTATCGCCTTACTCAAGCGATATCGCATTATTATCGCATTCTCATCTCCCTACGGGAAGAAATGTGACACTATCCGATAACTTAGCGACCTCTGGGAGATAAGAGAGCGATACTCCTGGGATTTAGGAAAAAGTCTCTTCTGAGTGATAGGAAAGCAATAAGAATGAAGATAAGCCATACGAATGAAAGGTGTTTCGAATTCTGTTATTTAACAGTACGATTTTGCTCATTAGGTAAATAAGTGTTGCCAGAGTATTTTCCTTTGGTAATATTGTAAAAAGTCGTTCAACCCACTTCAAGAAGAATCGCATTCGGGTCTTCTTAGGGAGTGTTAAGCGATGTATCGGCAATTCTTAGATGGGATGATAAAATAGCGAGACCAATAAGAAATTTACCGAATGGACGGAAAAAATGAGATAAAACATATCGCCAATTTATTATACTCTGTACCGCAGGTACATAGAGTATTATAAGTTTCTGCAAAAGTATGTAACATCCAGAGGGAAGCATCTCCGACCCCGTAAAGTATATATATTCTTGATCAGCATCAAGAACAAATCGAGAACACATGATGGTACGAATTACAATTGGGACCTAAGTTACGTAAACATTCATAATGAGCATAATTACTTCGGTAAAGCTGTGCTCAAAGATAGATTGGAGAGAAATTTCTAGAAATAGACAGGGGGATACCAAGATTTATTAGACATAACAGAGCTCTACTAGAGTCAATATTTAAGAAATATCCCTTCTAAATGATCTGTGATCCTTTTTTTACTGTGTGATTAAGAGCATTTCCAAAAGTTTAGACATGTCAGATAGATTTGAGATACACTTAAGAGCTTAAAAGATAAGTTAAACAATTTTAAGCTGGCACAAGTTTTCAGTCCACAACTTGGTATGTTATCTGGTCCGGGGCTAAATGAGGATTTATTTAAACGAATACCAGAAAGCAGACCCTCTTAATTCAAAATCGGAGGATCAATGTATAGGGCAAGTGACTTAAAGTACCGAAAGGAGACGCTGATATCGAGTAGCGTCGTTGCAGATAGGCGGCAAATAAATTGGAAAACGGCCCAAGTCAACACATAAATTGGTGATGGTCAAGCGAACAAGATGGGGGAAAGTGAGAAGATTTGAGTTTGGAGTTAACAAAGTTATAAAACTAGTTGGGGTTCTGCTAGAGATCTAAAGAAATCCAACTGCTAGCCCGATCAAGCACAACTTTTTTTCTCCAACCATCCCAATTAGCTCGTGGTGTAATTTTGATGCAAAAATGTAAGCAGCTCTCCTTTGCAATCTTACCCCACAGAAATATGTCTTTAAATTTAACCACCCCCTGGGGAGCAGCCACGTACTTTCATTGTCTGAATTTTATGCTACTTTGGCTTCATTTTGACCAGCACCCCCCACACCCACCACCCGAAGAACTCACCTGTAGAAACTTTTGCACATTTCTATGTCATTGTCAAAATCAAATGGCTTTTGGTTTCATTTTTACGGACTTTTTTGGGCTCATCCCGGACCCTCATCACTGGCAACTGTAATAACAATAACAGCAACAAAAGCAACAACTATTCAACGTTTTGCATATTAATGCACAGCCAAACTCATCTAAAAAATAGAAGCTCAACTCGCCCCAGCTATTTCCCCAGCTCCATCCAGATCCGCATTCATGAGCTTGACGTAGTAGATATTGTAAAATATGCAAAACATAAAAAAAGGAACTGAAAATCTTTGCGCGCACCCAAGGTATTATGCAATTTCCTCGACATATACACATGAGTGTATACATATATACCTAAGTATACGCCATATCTGACAGGTGCATTAACGAAGTTTCAAACGTTGATAAAAAATGATGTGAGTAGGAAAGCAATTTGCTTGATTATGTAGAACAGTCAACGGAATGATGGGCGGCAGTCAGGAAGTGACTCCGAATGGGGGCGTGGCTGGCCATGGAATGGGTTCATAAATCGCTGACGCTTGACGCCAAAGCAGATTTGTCGCATAAGTCATGTCAAATTACAGGCACACCAGCAGCAGCCAGCGGAGAGGGAGGGAGAGAGCAGAAGCAAATCTGAACTCTTCAGTGAAAATATGAAAAATTACATTCAATTAAAGGTGAAAGGTAAACGTTGCGTTGACATTTTTTGGTGAACTTTTGGCCCCGGGAAGAACAATAAATTGACTCCCAAAAAATGAAAGCCAATGAATTTTTGGAGACATCTCTAATCAGCAGGAAATCAGCAAACTCAATTCAAGTCAGCTGGAGCAGCGGCAGCCGAAAGATGTGCACGCTGCGAGTGGAGCGGAGTGGAGTGGAAGGCTGGAGAATCTGAGTTAGGGATGGACTGCCAACTGAGCGTACTCTGATTTAACGACTTGCGAAGTGAAGTAAAGATTTATTGAATAGTTTTATAGCTTCATAAAGTAAGAAAGAAAATAAAACTGTCTCGGGAAATGCGTTTGAGACGAAACTAACGCAAGTTCTGACATGTTGCTAGCCTTGCGCTTTTACTACCTTTGTTTCGTCATAAATGTTATGGCATGTGGCAATGGAATGGGTGCTCACTTCTCAATTTGATTTTATATAGCTTAAACAAACCCTAATTTCATTCTTTAGGGTGAACTTTAAAAGAAAACATTCGTAGTTAGTCTCACGACCTTTGCAATAACTTTGCTATTTCAGTTGTGGGCTTGAAGTTGTCATTTTGAATACTATAGCAACGATTACACCTAGATAGCGAAGTCTTCTGATGAGAGAACCAAAAGCTATTGAAACCCATCGTCTTATTGTGGAATCTTAACAACTTTGAACTTAAGACACTTAGCAAATTACTGATTTAAATTTAAGTAAACAAAATTAAGAAAATCGAAATAAAAGGGTTTATTCTAGGCTTAACTTAAAAAATTTATTCGTTCTTGATTTTTCAAGAATTTTGCTCTTGAAATCGAGCTAAGTTCGTTCTCAGTATAGTGTATTTAGGCAAGGGGACTGGGGTAAAGACACAGAGAGGAGAGCAAGTACATTTGAGAGAACACAGCGCTGAAGTCACTCTCTCAGTTTTGTTTGGTTATGAAAAAGGGGTTTGTGGGGAAGCTATCGAGCGGTGAGCGCAGTCGATTTTTGCTCTCATGTTGCCTTGGAGTTCCTAACCAGTTATGGCATGCTGGCATGGCTGTACGATTGCCATTTGACAGGCTAAGACTGATACTGCTTTGAGGTGTTATGTATTCTTCGAGCCGGCTAAAACTTGCAACATGGTTTAACAATTAGTTTTCCAAGAAATAATGCTCTTGATTCAAGAATGAGCAATGAGCACTTGATTCCAGAACTATTCTGTTTGATTTAAGAATGTTTCGTACTTAGATCAAGTATTAAAGCTCTTGGATCAAGATAAACGGGATCAAAAATTACTTGGATCAAGAATTTCGCTCTTGGAACGAGAATTTTAACTCTTATCGAACTATAGATCTCGATAATTCTTGATTCAGTATGAAATTCTCTATTTTTTATCTGAATGTAGTAGTTCATTTAATACTATGTGTTCTAAAAATCTATTTACTACTCAAATCGTATGGGAATCGGTTTGTTTATGGGCCGAAAACGGGTGGTGGAACGCATTAATGTATTGACTATTCAAAATATAATTTAGCATTTACTAAAAATTCAACTTTGTAGTTATTGTAAAACAAATATTTCATTGAATCATTGGGCGTTTTCAGCAGATAAATCCGATTTACGATTTGCGATTGCTGATGATCTGCTGCTGAATGTGACTGACTATTTTCTGGCTTTAGTACATTTCGTCAACTCATTTATTTTCTCATCATTTTTTTTGCATTTATTTATAGCTTGGGTAGTTGTGAATATGCCCCTAAAAGGATTTTTAGAAATTCGAAATACTTTAGAAGATACAGCCTTTTTTGTGAAGCAAGGTCTTCGTCAAAATGCGATTTGCTTAGTTTGGCTACTTTTTGAATGCAACGGATTGAAGCAACTACCGAATTTCGTTCAAAGCGTTCTTTTCAGATTCGCGTTTGCTGGCATTGCAGTCTGATATATGTAAGTATTTCACAAAAAAAAATGTTTTATTGCCTAAAATTTTCTTTGAGTGTCTTCAAAACCACGTTTTTGAACTTCGAAGTCACTTTTCGACGGAGAATTGTCGAATTTCTAAAACTGCATACTAAAATTTTTCATTTCAATTTGTTTTTGATGCAAAAAAACAACTTCAAACTTTAAACTCGTATATCTCGAAACCACGTTTTTCGAACTGGCGGCCATGATATCTCCAGTTCAACTGAACCGATTTTCATGAAACCAAGTGGAATCGACGCAGAATTGTCACCATTTTCGGGTGAACCTCGACCATAATTTTAAAAAATTTTTTACTATTTTTTTTTACACTAAACTACAAAAAAAAGCCCGAAATTGAAATTTTTTTTGAATGGCCGCCATTTTGTCAAAAAAAATCACAAAATTAAGCTTGAGGTTCACCCGAGAATTACATCTATACTGATTATAACCAGGTTTTTTTTTTTCGTTTCAGACGCTCCGGAGACCGGAATCGTGGCCGCCGTGACGACACCTTTTTTTTTCACCACCAACTTTGAAGTCTCATTACTTTTTCGAACAGCCCACGTATCGAGGCGAAAAATTTTTTTTTATTTACTTTGTAACTTTTGTAATACAATAAATAAAAAAAGTTTTCAATTATTCTTTGCGTTTTCAAATAAGAATTTTTTTAAAAAGGGTCAAAAAAACGGGTTTTGAATGAGAAGACCCCCTTAATGCACAATTTTTGAGGGCTTTTGCCGCTGTCAGTTTGTCAGTCTGTTTTCAGTTTTGGGGTGAACAGTTGGACGAGCAATCAATAAACGGCCTCACCAATCATAGATTATGTATGATTCTATCTCAGCAAACATGATTGTCATACCAATCGAAATCGGCAATCATTGTATTCAGCAGGTAAAATCCAGTAATCGTAAATCGGATTTATCTGCTGAAAACGCCCATTGCAAGAGCTTTGGAGTCAAGAATCTTAAAAACCCGAGGCTATTATAAAAGCATAACCTGTCGTTAACAACGCTCAGTGTTGCATCAAGCCGTAAGGCATATGACAGAAGGTAATAATCT
>JAWNNO010005160.1:0-10014 GCA_035044985.1 Lordiphosa fenestrarum | reverse complement strand
GGGAATGGCTGTGTGTGTTAGAGGCAACCACAACATGGAGTGCAGTTGATTGCGGCAAGTCAGCCAACTTGTGTATCTGCGAGATGCAAACTATTGTTGCGCAGGTCATCATCAGCATCTCCTGCTCCACAACAGCACCATCATCATCATCATCATTGTCTCGATGCTGGAAAGTTTTGTTGCCTGGTCCCGCTGAGCATTTCTGTGGCACTTCTGTAAGATACAGTTGCTGTCGGACTGGCCTGGCCGGGCCGGGCCGGGCTTGGTGCGTGGTGCAATTATTTTGAAGCAACAACTTTTCCATCAGCAGGTCGTCAAGTGCAGTTACAACCCCTTTTTGTTCCTTCGGGCACGACTCTAATTTAATTGTCACCGCCCAGCAGTGTTGGGCAGTTGTAGGGACTCGTACAGAGCCAGGTCTGGTCAAGCCAGCTGTGGATAATGCTGGTACATTGTATCAGACATGATTTGCCCATTGATTGGCAATTAAGTTGGCGTGTATTGTTGCCCTTTTCTGTTCGCGGAACTTAGTGATTCGCCAGTCACGTCAAAATCATATTTAAATTGAAACATATTTCAGTTTTTTGTTCCACACTGAGTTACTTCTTTCTGGACCACGCGGCTAATTTGTATCGATTGTCCCCTTACTTTTTTTTGGCTATTTGTTATTTTGTTTTGAACTTTCCCATGCATAAATTTTGCATATTAATTGAGCGACTGTCACAGCAATATATCCGGCACCCCAATCTCATCTCTCATTAGTTGGCTTACCAAAAACAACAAAAAAAAAAGCCGAAAACCCATCAGGCTTTGATTAACATTTTGGGCACAAATGGCAGCAGCCCCAAAATGCGTAGGCTAAATGAGTTGCATCTAATTGAGTGACAAACATGGCACAGCAACAACAACAGCAACACAAACAACGACAAGGATGCTGTCCACTTGGCCAGTCTCACAAACTGTGCCAATTTGTTTTAAAATGCATCAACCTGGCGTTCAATCAGCTCATCCCGCCCCCATCCCCGACTCAGCGATTTCATCCTGGCCAGTGTCAGTACCGAGCCATGTGCTCGACTCTTTTTCAATTTGCATGCGAGCGAAAATTACTTGCAGTTCGACGCCCTTTTCAGCCCTTTCCCCTCAACCCTTACACTGCACATTGGTTTGAGAATCGACATTTTCACGCAATTCGAAAAAAAACTATAAACATTTTTGATTTTTGTTTACTTTAAGTGTGAATAGGAGTAGGAGTAGGATTGGATTTATTACTCAGAACTTATTGAAATGCTCCAAATCGGCAGGCACTTTTGACTTTGAGAGTATTTTGATTAGGATATTTGTTCCGATCTGTCACATTTTGAAAATGATATTGATTGATATTTTCAATTCTTTCTAAAATAGACATAACGCTTTCTAGAAAGAAATTCCCAGGACCCTAATGCGGTCGTAACGCGTCAAGGAAATATTATTTTTGAACCGAACTCTTTTTGAAATTTTCCGTTTCAATCTCGGGCTCGGGAGGGATAAATGTATTTGTACCGGTTCGGGTTCGGTTTCCACTTCCTAAAAGACCCGGAGAGTCCGATTTCTGAGTGTTTCGACTCCAAACCGGGCTACAGCCCCGATTTTAATGTAGGTTTGTTTTTCTTATATGTTTGTATGTTTGTTTGTTTGTATGTTTGTATGTTTGTATGTTTGTATGTTTGTATGTTTGTATGTTTGTATGTTTGTATGTTTGTATGTTTGTATGTTTGTATGTTTGTATGTTTGTATGTTTGTATGTTTGTATGTTTGTATGTTTGTATGTTTGTATGTTTGTATGTTTGTATGTTTGTATGTTTGTATGTTTGTATGTTTGTATGTTTGTATGTTTGTATGTTTGTATGTTTGTATGTTTGTATGTTTGTATGTTTGTATGTTTGTATGCTTGTATGTTTGTATGTTTGTATGTTTGTATGTTTGTATGTTTGTATGTTTGTATGCTTGTATGTTTGTATGTTTGTATGTTTGTATGTTTGTATGTTTGTATGTTTGTATGTTTGTATGTTTGTATGTTTGTATGTTTGTATGTTTGTATGTTTGTATGTTTGTATGTTTGTATGTTTGCATGTTTGTATGTTTGCATGTTTGCATGTCTGCATGTTTGTATGTCTGTATGTTTGTATGTCTGTATGTTTGTATGTTTGCATGTTTGCATGTTTGCCTGTTTGCATGTTTGTATGTTTGTTCCTAGCAAGAAAGTTGGTCAAGCCCAACTGTTACATACTCTGTACCTTCCAAAAGGTGTAAGTGATGCCCATCGCTGTTCCAGCCAGTGCTGCCCATCATAAATCTTTGTTTTCCTATAACTCGACTATCGCTCATTCGATCTTCACCATTCATTCGATAAATAACACTTATAACTAAATAAGTCTAGAAGGTAAGAACCATATATTCATACAAATGTTGAAAATAAACTTGATCTGCCTGCAAGTATAAAAAGATTTTGAATTCAAATTAAGCAAGTTTCAATCAATATCTTTAATCCATTCTTAGAAATCACATCGCTCACATCTCAATTCCGATTTAATCAATTGGGAAATGAGATTTTATAAAACTTGAATCCAAAATTCAAGTTATTCTACGAAAATTGAGTGGAATTTCTGTCTGCATAAAGTTCGCTTCACCGTGTAAAACCCGCTTAAGACGGGTCTTCCACCATGCAGCAAACTTTATGAAGTTTTTGAAAAAGCTTTCGTTTGTAGGAAAGAGGTGTACAAGCTTGAGCTTTTCGAAAAATTTCATAAAGTTGGCTTCACCGTGTAAATTTAGTCAAAGTATACAACAAGCTGAGGTTTCTTTAGAAATCTGCGTATTTTCTTCTCATTTGTATTCTGATTATTTTGGTTTTCTAAAAATTCTGTTCACTTTTTCTTATTTATTTTTTATATGACATTGTTTCCACTTAATTCTGTAAGAGATATAGGTTTCTGGAATATGTTCCATGATTTCCCTTAATAGTTTTCTTTATAAAACAAAGTCTCTTTCATTGTTTACATTCAGCCTTTCCTTACTTAATTTTTACTCTGTGTTGCCAAAACTTGCAGTCCGGCCCAGTGTGCACTTGTTGGTTAAAAGGTTTTGTCCTTTGGTTACGCTTGATATGCAGATTTCTCTCCTCTTTGCTTTGGCCTTTCTTGTGCTGTGCTGTGCTGTGCTGTCTTGTGTTTTCATTTTTTTTTCGGTTAGTGCCTTTCTTGGTTAACAACTTAAAAACATGTTTTTAGCACTCCATTTGGCTTCAAAAAGGTCTCAAATTTCACAAAGAAAACAACAAAAAACAAAATATATAAAAATAAAAACAACGAATATAAAAAAGCACGCGCCTTGCCATTGAAAAATCACTTCAAGTCTGTTGGGGAAGGTTAAAGGAAGCCGAAAAAGGGAAGCTGCATATTAAAATAATAAACGAAAATTGACAAATTCGAGGTGTGTTTAGTAAGTAAGGTGATTTTTTTAAATTTTGTGGGCCAAGCTTAATCGATTTTACGAGTTTTTTACACTCGCTATAAAGGTATACAGAGAGCCGGTTAATGGCTCACGGCTCTCGACCTACAGCTCTCAGCTCTGAGCCAGAATCAAAATTAGTGCGCGGTTTGCTCGCAAGCAATTCCGAACCCTGTAGTTTGCACACTTTAGGTTTACGAATATCATTTTAAGCGCGAAATCAATGGTAAAAATATTAAAATATCAGATCATTTTTTCTGAGTGAACTTGCTTGATTTGCTTTCATACAATTCTAAAAAGTGTCATTCAAATCGGATGACTATAGCATATAGCTGACACAAAAACGATAGGAAGCGAAACTTGATTTAAGAAGAAAAACTTACTCGTTTGAATAAAAACTGGTTATTTGCTTCTGCAACATAAGACTTAAGATCACTCAATGGATGCTTAATTTAAGTACCAATCAAAACAAATAAAATACTAACAAGGACTTAACGCCCATGGCCGTTAAAATCCCGAATCCCAAAATATCTGAGATACTTATACCTCTTATTCGTACAGTAAAATGCAGAAGAAAGCTTCTTCGACCCCATCAACTATATATATTCTTGATCAGCATTAACAGCCGAGTCTATATAGCGATACTTCCCGCCACCCAATGAAAAAGGTGAATATCTGGAATATATATCAAGCTCAGATTTTGCAGTGTATGTGTGTATGGGCCCAATATCTACAATCTCTTAAATTTTCATAAAGATATGCAGGCTATAAAAAAAAACGTTGCATACTTATCCGAGCCGCATGCGCTGTTTGCTTACATAATAATAATGTTGAAATATTCAAATTAATGTTAATGCTCTGTTAATTTACATAGGTAGAGGTTATTAAACACTAATTCCCCTGAGCAAACTGTAAATCGACTTCTCGCTTTCGAAAGCGATTGTGAACAAGCTTTAAATAAATTAATTCCCTTCAAGTTTTGTCTTATGTCAAAAGTTTTGAAGCAATGTGAAATCGCTGGATGACTATGCTGTAGCAAACAGTCTCTTGCTTATAGCTTGAGTATTGTTGATCTGATCCTTACTACTCCTTTGAAGGATAGATAAATAAATATGAATACAAAATATGCGAATATCTTTAAAACTGTACAAGATATAACGTTAATTCCACATTGAGGGGGAGTGGAAAAAGTTGAAAATACACGGCATAGCGACTTAATTTCGACGACATAACTTCGCCCAGTAAAATTTGAATCGAAATTATGTCGTTTTTTTCCTGTAGGAGCTATGTCGTTTTTTCTCTGTCGAAATAATGTCGTCGGAACTATGTCGTCCCCCCCGAAGAATATGCCGAAATTGGACCCAGCGCACAGTGGTCCAAATTGCAAAAATTTTGGCCGAAACTCCAATTATTGAGGTATGTGCCCCAAACTTGGTTTGTACACATATTTTGAGCCATCTCAACAAGATTGGCTCGTTTAAGACCATTACTTTATATAGCTGCCATGCCATGGATCGGTTATCCAGCCGATTTGCACCAACTTTGTTGATTTTTGAGCAATTGAACTAAAATTTGGATTGAACTCATATTTTGGGAGCTCAAGGCTTTTTTATTTTTTTATACTCTGTACCAAAGGTACATAGAGTATAATAAGTTTGTGCAAAAGTATGTAACATCCAGAAGAAAGCATCTCCGACCCCATAAAGTATATATATTCTTGATCAGCATCAACAGCCGAGTCGATATAGCCATGTCCGTCTGTCCGTCCGTCCGTCTGTCTGTCTGTCCGTATGAACGCACAGATCTCAGAGATGTTAAGAGATAGAGGCTTGACACGTATGGGACATATGCTTCTTATGTCTGCAGGCAGATCAAGTATTTTGTCAATTTTGGCCTCGCCCCCTCCCGCCCCGGCAATTTAGAAAAAACGTCATATCTCCCACAGTTTTAAAGATAGATGGCTTGACATATTTAGTTATTAGGATACCTTATCGATCCGCCAAAGGAATGGAGAAGATCGGATGAACGGTTTTCGAGTTATGGTCAAAAGACTGTTTCTTGGTACAGAGTATGTTATAGTCGGGCTTGACCGACTTCTCTTTCTGGTTTTCAATTGTTCAATTGAACTTAAATTTGGTTTGTATACGTGATTTTAGCTCCCTAGACGACACACCAAATTTGGTTCAGCTTAAAACACTATTTCACATAGCTGCCATATCATCGATTTTTCCGACTTGCACCAAATTTGATGTTTTTTGTCGATTTTTAAATGCGATTTTTTGGAAAAGGGGCAAAAACTGGCAAGATAGATTAATACTCTCGTATTATGTACATATTGAAGAATAATATAGTGTTAGTAGTTACGTTAATCCGAGTCAAGCCAACAAACTTTTGTTCCACGGAACAAAACAAGTTATGTTTCCAAAATAATCTATTGGAAAAAAATTGGTTTTGCATCACAGTTAAAAAAAATGTTCTGAATTTTGCCTAAAAGTTTGGTTTTTGGCATTTGGACCAGTGTGCAGGGTATGAACCATTCGAAGCGCAGCCGCGCTCAACATTTACATGAAATTATTATTATTTCGTTGCAAAAAATTTTGATCTTAATTATGTCGTTTTTATCGAAATTATGTCGTTTTTTTCAGTCGAAATAATGCCGTCGGATCTATGACGTCCCCCGAAATACACAGGATCTGCCTACAAATATAGTAAGCTTTTTTAGCTTACTTGCCTGATATCTTTTTCTTACCATCTCTGAGATGTGTGCGCTAATACGGACGGCCAGGGCTATATCGACTCGGCTGATCAAGAATATCCTCTGCCTCGGGGTTACTTTTGACAAGGACACCAAACTCTTAAAACCCACCTCGACTATCCAAATTAAGTGAACTATTTGTACTGTGAACTGTGTGATTAATAAGTATAATTAAAATACCTAAATTTCGATAGCGTTTTGTTTTTTGTTTTGGTTTTTGTTTTTCAGCTATTTGCAAAAACATGCTTGACCTTACCGTGAAACAAATGATATTTCCACAACCTTCATTACATTTTTGCATTTATAACCGTCAGCCATGGTTAATGCCCTTGATTAAAAGAGTGGGAAAGATGCATAACGAATTATTACTGGTTCTCGTGGAATGAAAAAGTGAACAGCTTAAATTAAAATCCAACGAAGTCGAGGGAAAACTTGTTTCTGATAGAAAGTTGCAGGATATCGTGCGGGTTGCTCATTATGAAAACATTTTAGATGCAGTTGGCGAAAATGAGCTTGAAAAATGTTTCATGGCGGAAAAGGCTATTCATATCAGCGATGGAGTTTGGCATGACAAATTTGCAATAGGACTTTCGCCCAGAGTCCTTATGGTGTCTACAAATAACGGTTGTGGTTTCGCTTGGCTAACCTAGTGATCGTTGATGCATCGAAACGTCCAACTATTAAATTTTCCAGTTGAAGTTAGAAATCAGCAAAAACTTCAATGATATTCCCGATCTGTGGGCAACTCATGTGTAAAATTCGCATGCCCAAACAGCGAGATACAGAGAAAAAAAACACAAACTAAACCAACTTAAACTAAGAGCAACTTGTATGAATGCCCATAACAATTATAAAACACGAAAGGGGGCATGGTCAGTGGGACGGTGGGAGGGGGTGTGGGGGGCGGGGACGGAATGGGAAACGTTATGCCCTGTAGCTGCGGTCGGGCCACTCAAATTACAAAACTACAAGCGCCTTGGTATGCGGGGCATTTTGCATGGCACTTTGCATTCTCTGGGTATTCCGTGGATGAAGCTGTCGATTGTCGACTGAAGACTGTCAATGTGTCGTGTCGTGTAACTTCTGTGAGGTTTTTGAGGTGACAACGGCGACGCCTAAACGTCAATTTGTATAAATGTTTGCCACTGCCACCGCTTGTGGCAGAAAGTACTCGATGCGGGGGGGCGGCCGTAACGAGTACGCCGCCGCGCATCATAAATAAGTATCTGTCAGCTGCTGCTGGGCTGGGCGATTTGCCTTATTTTCCCACATGTTGTTTGGCTGGCGTTTTTGGAGAGTGCATAAACTAGTTTGTTTTTGGCGCATCCATAAGATACCGGGGCGCACTCTTGGCCGGCCGCTCTTTGTTAATTGATTTACGAGTACATGCGTGTGCAATGCTCCTTCTGCTGCTCTTTCTGTTGGTGGTTGCATTTTTCATAAGTAGAGAATTTATGGATATTAAAAAGTAAAGGATTTGCTTGCCGTTGATTAGTTGTATGACTTATCAGAAATTACTCATTTCCCTTGCACTTTACACACACACACACACACACGATCAAAGCCGCTCTACCTGTGTGAGTGAAATTCTTATAAGATTCTTATCATTTAGATCATTTGATGAACGACATGCCCGGCCCGGCTCGGCCGGCCGTCCGGTTGTTCCTCTGCAGATCAACCAACGCTCTCCACTCTGTATGACATTTTAAGAGAAATATTTTTTAGTGAAAAGTTCGCCAAAAGAGAGGCAGAAAAATGTAAGATTTATTGCAGGGGCGTGAATTATTATTGGATGCTGTTCACGCTTCAAATGAAAAATATTAAGTTTCAAAAATGCGGATCGACCACTTCTTGGATTGCACTGCGTCGGGCAGACTGTTAAGCTAAATGGGTCATACACACCAGAGTGCATCTCTAATGAAAACCCAAGTTTATGCACTCTAAACTAAACAGAGACCAAAGTATCTTCAGACAAGTTTATTAACTTAATCTAAATCGAGTATCAATTAACTTGAATTTGAAGTTGCAACCATTTCCGTTCTTAAGATTGCATTTAATTATCACTTCCACTTTCACTTTCGCGTTTTGAAACCGGTTTTTCGTACAGATTGCAAAACTATAGCGAAAATGACATTAGGCGCTTGGCTGTATGTACTGTTATTGGGCCAAAAAGTTTTTCTAGGGAAAACCAAAATTAGAGGCAAAATGAACTACGGCTCTGACGAAATTTGTATACCCTTGCAGCACGTTTAATTTATATAAATAAAGTTTTTAAATGATTTTTATACAAGAATATCAGTTTCTTTGTAGCTGAGTGGTTTCCCAAGCCGACCAATAGATGGCGCCTCAGCCATGATGTTCACGCCAACCAGGTATCGCCTCTCGATAACTATCGTGGCGGAAGAACTATCTTCCCTAACGACGCGGCTTCAAGAGAGTGACGCGAAATTCCGATCGGCAGACATAAGTAGTATTACGTAAATTTAGTTAAGAATAAATATTAATATAGTGAATAAAACCTGACCTTTAATTCACCATAATGTTGTGGCACCACCAGATCGCTTCCGGTAGGCGATAGCTGCAGCAACATATCGATATCAATGGATGCAATCGAACTGGGCTGTTGCCATCGCTGACCGCCAAGAATATACACCGCCATTTCATCATCGCCAAGTCGATTTACTTACGTTTCTTCATTTAGCGTGTAATACTTATATAAATAAAGTTAGTTACTAAAGATAACTAAAATGTATTGATGTATTTATCCTCTTTTGATGAAGTTGTGCAAAATTGTGCTGAAGCAATTAATAATTATAGCTGTCAAGTTTAAGAACCCCAAACACTGAAAACAGAAAAGTTTTTCTCACTAAAACTAGCTAACTCCTATGCCAGCTATATGCTATGGTCTTCCGATTTTAATAAAACTTTGTACAATTGTGTGAAACTTAAAGAAATGCATAATTAAAAAAAAATTAAGTCGCTACCATTGAAAATAAAAAGTTTTTCTCACCAATACTATAATTTTGTACCCCTTTTCTATGGCAGCTATACTATATATTTGTCCGATTTCGATCAAACTTAATGAAATTATGTAAATGCATAGAAAACTTATATATACAAAGTTTGGTGAAGATTCCATTGAAAATCAAAAAGTTTTTCTCATTAAAACTAGTTTCTCGAACGATCATTCCAATGCCAGCTATATGCTATGGTCATCTGATTTTGACAAAACTTTGTAGAGTTGTTTAAAAGATTAAAAATTAAATATGTGCAAAATTTGAAGACGCTACCATTAAAAACAAACAAATTTTTCTTACTAAGACTGTTTTTCAATCCATACTTCTCCTAGTTCTCCTAGGTCCTAGTTCGACCAAAGTTTATAATATCATGAAAAAGCTTAGAAAACTAATAAAAACAAAAATTGAAGTCATTTCCATTCAAAACAAAAAAGTTTTCCTCAGTAAGACTATTTTCTTAACCTATTTTTTCAATGGCAGTTATATTACATAGTTGTCCGTTCCCGACCAAACTTAAGGGAACCTTGAAAAAGTCTAGCAAATTTATAAATACCACGTCTGATGACGATTCCATCGAAAACAAAAAAGCTTTCCTCACTAAAACTAGTTTTTCAACCGATCGTTACTATGGCATATATATGCTATGGTTGTCCGATTTTGACAAGACTTTGTGGAACTGTTTAAAAGGTTAGAAATCAAATAAATGCAAAATTTGAAAAAAAAAGTTTCTTATTACGACTTATTTAGTACGTAATT
>JAWNNO010005148.1:0-19258 GCA_035044985.1 Lordiphosa fenestrarum | reverse complement strand
TAGATTTGTATGCATCAAGCTAGGCCCAATATCTATCTATTCTAAAAAGTACAATCAGATCGGACAAAAAACACCGGAGTTATAAGCGAAACAGTAAGAGCACTTTATTTAATAGAGCTTGGATTTGAAAAAAATGTATCTTAATTATTCAGGTTTTCTTGCTGTGAACTTGGATTGACTTAAGCTCAGATTTCTTGTATCAACTGTTGTGTATAGGATTGCCTTCGTACCCCACTAGCTTTAAAACCTATCTACCTTTCTATAAAACGTCAATAAATTCGTTAAGCCGCTTCGAGAAATTAAGCCATTTCAATTGCTGCCTGGCATAGGTTGCCGGGCCTACGATTACGATAAATTGGTCGAACAACATGAAATGTCTGGATGGTATGACCTTCAGTGCGGATCTCGTAAACTTATCATTTGCATAGCTCTGTTGCTTTTGATGCCAACTCCGACGAGCGCCCACGTGCCAAATCCTATGAATCGGCATCTACAACGTAAGCTGTCCCGCAATGTGCCTCATAAAGAAGCCGCCACCTGGAAGAGAATGTCGGGCGGAAACTCCAAGGTGGATATTCAGCGACTCTACGATGCCTATAGAGAGCGAATGAGGGAAGAGAGTGACGAGCCTGAAGAGGAAGTAAAGGCCATGCCAGCTGAAGTTAAGCCGGAAAGAGAAACACCCAAATATGATGCAACGGACGAGCGGTCCCTTGAAATGGTCAAGAATAATGTTGAAAAGGTCCAACAGAGTAGAACAGAGAAGTCCGGAGCCAATAGTCCTAGGGTGAGTGGCATGGTTATACTTAAACTGGATTTGCCCTCTCAAGTAGAGGTGTCACCGACCATGACAAAAAGTACCCCACACCTGGATGCAGGTGGGCAACGCATTGCCGAGCTTAATCGAATTTATAACGAATTTATGAAAGCCTGGCAACAGCCAACAAGGCCAAGGCCCGCCATTCAAGCCGGTTCGGCCAAACCAATGCGCCTGGATGCCTTGAACGAGCTATTGGACGTGGTGGAGCGCTTGCATCAAACGAATTTGGTTAGCGACATTGCGCACCAAATCAATGAAGAAATGGAACAAGCTTCGCCAAAAGCCAGAAATGAGGCACATCTAACCCTAAACCACAACCAAGCTAGAGTCCCGAATGATCTCAATGGTTTGCTCAACAGTCTAGATCCCCACAAAGCACCCAACATTTTCAAGCGAGTGGCCCTGGAAATGAAGGCGGCACGTCCTCAAATCCGAGTGGGTGGTCTTTATGAAGAGTATAAAAAGAGTCTCTTTAAGATACTCAAAGATCAGAAATATCCACGCAATACCATGAGCCACCAAGAAGATGACACTTGTAAGACCAATGTCTTAATCCCATGTCGCTGCGAGAGCAACAGGCCTGCTAACTTGGATGCACTTCAGGCACAAGCCTTGGCCAAGCTGTGTGATTTGGAAGGGAAACCACCGGGTAGGAACAATAACTGTCGCAAGGCACTGGAGAAGTATGTCAAGCTAAAGAATAAGAAGGAGGGTCACCTTAATGGTGGTCTGAAACCCTACTACCTGCCCAACTCGAAGAACAGACAGATGGTTTGGAATGAAGTACCTTTGATTAAGACTGGAATGAAACCAGGCAATAGGAAATCGGAGGATCTTGATGCAAAGCCACCGGAACCCAAGTTGAAAACCCAAAGCCAAAGCACAGAATCGCACAAATCGTTTTTTAAACTTTTCGATGAGTATCAGAGGCAGTTGAAGCAACTCGATCAGGCACATGGGTGGAAGCATCCCAACTCCAAGCGTGATGTTCCGTCACCCTTCCCGGAGGTTTTACTTAAACAGTCACCACAGCTCAGGGCTAATTCCATAGAAAACCTGGCCAGCCAAATGAAGTTGTCGCCCCTGGAGCTGGCCCAGCGCATTGCCTCGGGTATGGGAGAAATTCCTTTAGCGAATTCGGTTGCCGTGCGTAACGTTCAGGGACCTAATCATGCTAGGTAAGTTGTGTTTTGGAGTAGCTAACTCTGCCTCAGCTTATAAAGCTTTTTGAAAAAGCAAGTCCCATTAGCACCAGCCAAACGCCCAGTGCAATCGCTAGTAGTGCCAAGGTGGTGACTCCTCCCAGCCAGCCACCGGTGCCAGATGGTCTGGCTCCCATTTTGGATAAGATATTGCAGCGTTTGGAAAGCATGCAGGATGCCAAGATAAGTCAGGCGTTTGCTGAAATTACCAAGGAATTCAAGGAAACACAATCGACTGAGAAGCCTTTGCCCTGTTGCTTCACTGATCCAACCGATGGTGAGTGAGACACTAATATACAGGGGGTTCGCATAACAAGAAATAACAAGCTCATACATTTCATTTGCACACAAAAAGAAAGCACTGATATTTTGAAAAAATATTACATAGGGTTGCCGAGCCCACAATCTCTTGCACCGCAGGCACACACACTACCCGCTACACCACAGCCGGCCCACCACCGCAATATTATTTGTAAGGGGACAAGCGATTTAAATTTGAATAATGCAACTTTTACACTACACTGAGTTTGCTATCGAAATCGTTATCGCCGCAATAACGCAGAATAGGTGTTTACATTAGCACAGCGTTGCGTTATGCGCTAAGAGTTAAGAAAACAGCTGAGTTTAGTTTTGGATTTGGCAACAGCAAGTATCTTTTTAAAAACAAAAGGAAAATTAATACAAGCGACTTATTTGTATTATTATCCGCGATGGAGCAAAATGATGTTATGATGATGGTGAGACGGTCCAGTGATTCTTTTTATCCGCCATCTCCTTATAAATATGGCTGTTCTTCCGTGGTCCTCTAAAATTTAGTCTAAATCCATCCATGTTTTCCTCCCACAGCTCCAGGAGTGTGTAGGTGGCATCAGGTGTCCACACAAATCTCTTGTTAAATCCTACAACGGGTTCAAAGTTAGTTTTATAAATATATACTACATGACACTTTCTTACCTCTATTTTGATCCATGTTCATGATTTCTTGCTGATGAATATGACATTTTATTTTTAACTCGAAGCAAAAGTTCCACGGCTGGTTTTTGTTGTTCTAGTGATTATAGTTGAGCGCGATAGGTAGAAATGGGCAACACTTATCGAGTACACAGACAACACTTATCGAGTAGAACGAGTAAACGCACGTGCATCCAAGCGAATCCCAACTTTTTGTTACCACAAGGGCCCTATACTTTTTGTATGGGGAAAAAGCTGCTTGTTGCCACTTAACGCATAACGCAATCCTATTGTAAATAGCCTATAAACGATTAGTTTTAGATTTCGCTGATCAGCTGCTTCATACAATATGTCTAGTGTGCCCAGAGCAAGTGAGGAATTCAGGGTCATACCACAAGATTTATTGAAACTCTAAAATAAAGCTGGAAAAAGCAGAAATCATTATTAAAAAATTCAAAATACCGCTGTTTAAAAACGCCGCACTCGCGATCCGAAGTGTTGGAAAGCGCCGCACTCGCGAACCGCAGTGTTGGAAAGCGCCGCACTCGCGAACCGCAGTGTTGGAGAACGAAACTATCTGTGCACGTGTGACCAAAAGCGACAAAATTTGTTTTAGATTTGATTTCGTTTTAGTGTGACCGTTTTTTCATGGCGTGCTTGAAGTTTGTTTGCAATCTGCTGTGTTGATATCATGGAAAACGTTGAAATTGAATTGAAATTGAAATTATTGAATGCATTTATCTAACAAGCATCTTCCTCTGCGACAGGTGCTCCCTGTGATCTGAATGGCTCTTGGGAGTCACCGCTGCTGGGTATACGCATCAATATCAAAGGTGGCAGTGCCAAGCCAGTCGAAATGGAGGAACCTGTTAAGCCCACTTGTAGCCAGCCCAAAAAACGTCGTTCGAGCTTCACCAGGCGACAGTGCGTCAAAATGAACTCTACACAAATAAAAGAAATGACAGGACCCAAGCATGCATCCACTTCCTCCTGGCTTAATGTAACCGTACAGGAGACTACGCCACCGCGTGCTCATGATATTATTGAAAATATTGCCGATTGGACCTTCTCGGGACATGCCCTCAATATACTAGGAGGTCCTGTGTCGCTTTCATGTCGCAAAATGGATTCCAATTTGATTGGCAATTTTGTTGGCTATTGTCGCACCTGCGGCTGTGTGGACACCATATTCGGCTCCTGGACCTTTTGCCAGCCTTCGAGGGACTGTCAGGACATTACCATGTCCATCTTTGATAGGCGGGATATGCTGAGACGCTACACCATGGATGAGAAGCGACGAAGTCGCTTCAAGGAACAGCTTTACATGCGCAGCAAGTTTGCCGAGGTGGAGCAAGCGCGACAAAGGGAGGAGCAAATGAAGATGAACAGAGTGCAGCCGTTTCACCCACCGCATCACCAAAATCAGTCCCAGTTCTAGATTTCTAATTTTGATTTAATGTTCATTTATTTATTTTGTACCAACCAAAGTTTTTGACTAATTTTAGTAAGCAGTTCTGTGCTGTCTCTGGTGGTTAATGAAGGACATGGTAAAGCCAATGGCACGCTTAACGCAATGCTCATCCATTTGGTTGCCCGTCTTGCACAGTCTCAGCTGCTCCGTTACGTATGCCACAATACGATCCTTAAGCTGTTCGTCATCAATACGCTCCAAGCGCTTTTCCACCTTGTGCATCAGCACATAAGCCTGCGAGAGTCGGCCACATCGCGAGGCCAAAGCGAGGAGTGTGTGTGGGACCAACTGGAGGTGACATCCTCGTTGCTGGAGGAAGCGTAGTCCAAGCTTCTGGCCTGAGCCAGGGCCAGGAGACAAGCGAGTGCTATGATGGGCAAACAGTGCATATTTGAAAATGTTTAGCAAATCAGCTAAAGATTCGCTTTTTATACACTCTCACTTATCAGCAGCAGCAAAAACTAGCTGAGTTTGCTTAGCCTTGGATTTGCACGGGCAGTCCAGATCAAATGCACTTTTTTTTTAACATAGTTGCGACTTGATCAGATTGGGAGCAGATTATTAATAAGATAAGACTCATTGATGGGATCGACAAAATAATGAATAATATTGTGTAGCCTCATCACATTTGGCCAATACGTCAATGTTTCAGAAATGCGGTCGGGAAACGTTACAAAAATCCATTTAAATAAAAAATTTTTTTGGATAAGGTATTGTGCTGAAATAAATTTGTATGTCATTTGGAAGGTGCAAAGATACATTAAAAACAATCTTTAAATTATAGACCTGGAGTGCCCGCATAATATACGCATCAGCCGCATTTGTTGTTGATTTACGCATAGCCATTCCAATATTGAAAGCGGCTTGCGCTAAGCAAACCTTCATCTAAAACCTTGTATGTGTCTCTCTTCTCTTGCTCTACTATGCCTCTTGCAGCATACAATTAAAAATAACCATGCGTTTGGATTTGTAACATTTGCTGTTATTCATCGAATGATTGCGTTTGCATCAGACAGCCACAAGCACGCACATACACAGCAAAAGGCCATAGCCGGGGTGCTTTTCAAAATTTCTAGAAATTTCAAAAACATTCTAGAGTTTTCTATAATATTCTTCATCTTTTTAAAACTTCTTTTTAGTTCAATAACGTTCAAGAACTCAAACATACAGGGTGCTCCATATAAAGTGTCTGTATGGCAACACTGAATAAATATAACAACAAACCACCGATTGCTATATGTTGGTCTTGTTCCTTTAATTTGGTCCTGTACAATTTATTTCGACTACTTTTTGAACACAAGATCAATCAAGTGGCCGCCTTTATTGACCACAACCAAATGTGCCCTTTTTGCGGCATTTTCCATCACTTTTCGAGCGTCTCAGTCGATAAAGTGGCGATTTCGGCACGAATGTTGGCCTTAAGCTCTTCTATGGTCTGTGGATCGCTGGCGTAAGCCTTGCTTTTTAAATAGCCCCACAAAAAGAAGTCTGGGGCGGTCAAATCTGGAGATCTGGGTGGCCAGTCAATATCGCCTCTTTTTGATACCAGGCGTCCAGGTCACTTTTTGGTCGTGTAAAGGTATTTCATGGATGCGGTGTGGATTTTCCGTGCCCCATATGCGACAATTTTGCTTATTAACACCACCAGAAAGCGTGAAATGTGTGAAATCGGTCATCAAAATTTGTTGAGCTGAGTTAGCACAATTGAACGATTATTTTCGATGAACAGCGTCACTATTTCGGCACGTTGTTTTGGTGTGAAGCGTTCCATGGTCAAAATTGTACTAGATTGATGTTTCCAAAACATGTCTAACAAAAGCAATCGGTTGGTAAATGTCAAAGTTATTCAGTGTTGCCATACCGACACTTTATATGGCGCACCCTGTACTAGAACTTTCTTGAAATTTCTCAAACATTCAAGAACATTCTGGTAACTTTAATATCATTATTCTACCTTTTAGATAGTTGTATAACTATCCTCACGTTTTAGAAATGTCTTTAACATTCTAGAACTTCCATAAATTTCTATGACATTTTAGAACTTTCTATAACATTTATTGTTTTTCAAGAACTTCAATACATTCCCTTAACATTCTATAAATTTATTTATTATTATTCGCCAAATAAACAAAGTTTTCAACTGGCTTTATAACATAAGTAACATATAAATAAATTGAATGCCTAATTGAGGTTTGAGCTAGTAGTTTTTTTATGATAAATTTGTTGGGGTTGAAGTCCAAACGAATGCTAATGGACAAGGAGTTAAAGTTTTCCAGGGCTCTACATAAATGATGGGAATAGTTGGTTAGGGAAATCTGGTTTGAAAAGGGTTGAAAAGCTCCAAGACTTCTACTTGGTCCGTTAAAGCTGATCTTGCCTAACAAGAAAGGACAATCAAGCACGATTCACATTTTTGTTTAGAATAGTTGGGACTTTAAGATAATTTAGATGTCGTTTGACAAGTTTTAAAAACTTCTTTCTGAGTTTAAAATCTACAGAGCAAAGCTCCAAATCACTACAAAATATCAAGGCGGCAAACCTCTGAAATTCTGGAGAAGGTTCGAGTCTGTTGGGCTTTGTTCATGAAACCTTAGACATTTGTTGGTAAAGAAAATAATGAAAGCATTCATCTAGAAACGCTTTCAAATTTTAATCTAATCTACCTAACCTTTAATGCGTACATTTTTTTAGCCACAACTTGATATATGCATTTGTTCTTTTTAAAATCATAACATGTAGAGCTGGCAAAAAATCGATGTTCATGGCATCGATTTTTTGCCAACATTTTTAGGAAAACATCGATTAAAATCGATTTAAATCGATTTTTTGAATTTGTCTCAAATAAATACTTAGGGTATATATTTCATCATCTAGATGGCACTATCTGCCACATAAACTAGCAAATAACAATGTAGGAGCTATATAGATGAAAATTCGGCCCTTATAAGAATAAAAATATATATATGTATTTGAAACCATATAACCCAAATTTATTTTCCATTTAACATTTATAACTTGAAATATATCACTTCATGTAATACTCTTAATGATGAAATTCTTTTCACATTTGACTTGTGTAACAAATAATAACAGAATGAAATTACTCCTCCAGCCACTGGTTCCTATTAGTAAATAGGAGCATATCGACGTTATTTGGTTTTAAAGAGGCACGCCTGTCCGAGATTATGTTCAGGGTGACCATACTGTTTGACTAAACGAACGAGTAAACAGCTGACTCGGTGTGGTTTATTTGTTTTTTTAATGCGATTGGTTGTTGCTGGTGATTGTTTTGCGTAAAAGTTGACTAAAATTCGATGCTCTGCCTTTTCGAATTGCCTTTCCATTGCGTGGAGTTGAAAATTCGTTTATTCATAAACATTTTGTGTTGCAGCAAATAATAAAATAACCAAAGCAAGTGTGCGGCCAGCTGTTTGTATATCGATAGAAATATCGATAACTTCATCGGGGCTGAGCTCGCGGTTAAAGTTGACCGGTGGATGAGCAGCGTTTAAGTTTGTTCCTCCGGTTACGCAGCCTACATCATGAGACACTCAAATTCGGTTAAACTGCCTGTCAAGTTGACCTACCGGACTTTGAGAAATCGGGCCTAAATAAATCACATCCATTGTAGTTTTGTACAATTTTGTTCTTACCCTTAGACGCTGTGTTTCGCCGCTAAAAATAGTGTTGGAACTTTTTCGATCTTAATCGATTCTCAAAAAAAATATCGATGTTTCGCACACAGGCAAAAAATCGATACATCGATTCGAGAATCGATTTTTTTGCCAGCTCTAATAACATGCCGAGCTTGTCGAACAGCCGTCTGTTTATGCCAGCAATGCCATAACTGGTTGGGAATTCCAAAGCAAAATGAGTGCAAAAATCGATTGCACACCCCTCTCCCATAAAAAACAAAACTGAGAGAGCGAGTTTAACGCAGTGTTCTCTTAAATGTGCTTGCTGTCCTCTCTCAGTTTCGTTACCTCACTCCCCCTGCCTAAAAACACTACACTGAGAACGAATTTAGCTAGATTTCAAGAGCGAAATTTAAAGAACGAATCAGAGAATCTTCAGCAAACGCTAGTGTTTTCTTTTTATTTGGTTAGTCTTTCTGTTGTTTCTTAACGCTCTTATATATCCAATCCATGATAGTCTGAAAATGGGATCCTTGTGATTAAAGTTCCAACAGCTTGTGGAATACCCACCTCAATGCCGCTGCCAGTTAAGGCGGAGCATTCCTGAATCTTCCAGCTGCGGCCCTTCAAGCGTGCCAGACCCAGCAAATCGACTACCAGTTGATCGGATAAAGCACCTGCGGCATCCTGCTTATTCGCCAAGATTAGCAAGGGAACCTGCCGTAGTCGTTCGTTTAGCAATATATCGCAGAGCTCGCAACGCGCCTCGCTTAGTCGTGCCGCATCCTTGCTATCGATTACATAGATCTACAGGTAATTTCGGTTTAGCTTTTGGGTTAAAGAAATTGGCACTCTACTCATACCAAGGCTTTGGCATTTTCATAATAGTTGGACCACAATTGGCGCGCCCTCCAGTGGCCACTTAAGTCCCAGACTTGGATACGCGAGTTTTTGATTTTAAAATGTTTCTCCGTGGCCTCCAAAGTGGGTGTGGTCTGTAGGTGGCGAGAGAATTAGTGTAAGCTGGTGGAGTAGCCAATACTTTGTTACGTCGTCTACTGCACTCTCAGTTAGGCGAGCGGCCAAAGTGGATTTGCCGGAATTATCCAGGCCCAGGAGTAACAACCAAGGCTCCGGTGAGCTATGGGGCAGCAGCTTTCGAATGAGTGAAATGGGCCCGTTGAAGCACATTGTGCTTAGCTACTGTCTGAGAGTGAGTGTGTGTGTCTGAGTGGTAAGGCAACATTGACTTTGTTCATAATTTATTTCTTAAATTTTAAGGCAACTATTTCTTCATATTTTTGCACACCCAGTCCATGCCCTCCTTGAGACCAGTCCCATCTACGGCTGTACAAGCTTTGATCTCCCAAGTACGCTCCTGCAGACGCACCAGACCCAGTGCCTCGGCCACCTCCGAGGCGCTCATGGCACCGGGCAAATCTTGTTTGTTGGCAAACACCAGCAAAGGCACCTGTTTTAGTCGATTATCCATGAGCATTTCAAACAGTTCGCTACCCGTCTCCGTCAACCGCGAGCGATCCGTGCAATCAATTACATAAATCTGGTAAGATTTGAAAGTATTGAAAACAAGAACTTGCTTGTTCGATTTCCATTCTTACCAAAACATCGGTATTGGCAAAGTAGTTCTTCCAATATGGCCGAATTTTCCATTGACCTCCAATGTCCCAGACATTGAGCTTAAAGCCGTCAGCTGCTACCGATTTAATATTGAATCCGGCCGTGGGCGTTACCTGTGGATTGGTACAAAAAAATTTAGGCAAACGCAAACATATCCGCTCCCTTATACACACCGTGGTAATATCCTCCGATGCCAATTGCTTCAGAATTGTGGTTTTGCCCGCATTGTCCAGGCCAAGCAACAATATGCGGGCCTCTTTATCCGGATTGGGTCGCAGTTTGCGTAAAAGCGATAATAGACCCTGGAAGTATTTAATCATTAAATCAGGAACCGAATAATAGTAATGGAAAACAAGAAAGAAAGTCGGTCAAGCCCGACTATAACATACTCTGTACCAAGAAAATTTGTCTTTTGATCATAACTCGAAAACCGTTCATCCGATCTTCTTCATTCCTTTGGCGGATCGATAAGTTATTCTAATAACTAAATATGTCCAGAAGGAACAAGCCATCTATCTTCAAAACTGTGGGAGATATGACGTTTTTTCTAAATTGCGGGGGCGGGAGGGGGCGTGGCCAAAATTGAAAATAAACTTGATCTGCCTGCAGACATAAGAAGCATATGTCCCAGACACGTCAAACCTCTATCTCTTACCATCTCTGAGATCTGTGCGTTCATACGGACAGACAGACGGACAGACGGAGATGGCTATATCGACTCGGCTGTTGATGCTGATCAAGAATATATATACTTTATGGGGTCGGAGATGCTTCCTTCTGGATGTTACATACTTTTGCACAAACTTATAATACTCTATGTACCTACGGTACAGAGTATAAAAAATATATTATACAAATTTTTCTAAACGATAGGTCCTATTTGAAAGGGGGAGGTACCAGAATACAACTTTTCGAGCCGAATTTTCTAAGACGGGATACATTTTTATTTCCAATTTTTATAAAAAGAGATTACTTTTCGTTAATTTTTTTAAATTTTTATATAAAAATTTAAAAAAACTTTATTTCATTCTTCAAAATTATGAAATAAAAATTCTTAAAAATTTGTATTTTTAAAAATTGCAAATAAAAATGAAGATCTTTTGGACCCAAAGACCGATTACCAATTTGTAAATATAAATATGATCTATGGGTCAGTATGAATACTTTCTCATACTCATATGTGATAAAAAAAATCGTAAAATAAGTACTTCTGGCTATTTACCAGCTAAGCACCTATTTTTTCTATCGGCCCTGTTCCAAATTCCGAATCGGTTTTCGTGTAAATGTTATAAGGAAGGCGACAAGCATATCAACGGCTACTAGATCAGGTTTGAGGAAAATCGGAATTGCTGCAGCAGTTGAAACCGACAGCTCAATGTGGATTCAATTCGACTAAAATAGACGACCTGATCTAGTAGGCACAGACATTTTCCTTACTTTTCATAGAAAACTGTGGGATTTTAAGTACAAAAACTAACGTTTACACGAAAACCGACTCGGAATTGGGAACAGGGCCGTATATTTTTGGGCCTAATTTGAATGAAAAAGACAAAATTATTGTTAAAATAAGTTGTTTTGAGAACGATGCAAACCAGTTTTTTTATCACTTTCAACAGTTTTTTTTTATGATAAAAATTTTCCCGTTAACAACCGCTGCCTCGAAATTGATTTTAGCCCCATGGTTTTTTGGAAAAAGTTTCTTAGAATTTACGCCGGGTCGATTTTTTCGGTTCTTACAAGTTGACCCACTGTAGTATACATACATACATATAGATCACATATATGTAAAAATGTTTGATTTGGGGCGTTTGGTTGTTCAAGTTAATTTTTTATTATTTATTCTAAATAATAATATTTTTTCATCATTTTAATAAACAATTTTTCATAATTTTAATTAACATTTTTTATATGAAAAATTTAATTTTTACAGTAAAATTTTTAAATAAAAATTTTAGAAATATAAATATAACTAATTTTTTGCTATTAAAACTTAAAATAAATATAATATTGTAATATTTTTTAGTCATTATTTTTGTAATAACAGTTACGGTCCCTGCATTAAATATTACTTATGAAAAGCATACGAAAGAAAGCTACGATAGTTTATAAATACACCCACGATATATCGCTATCAATTTTCACATCACTACGACGTAATAGCTTGACGCAGCACGTAAGCGTGAAACGTAAGCCAGCGCGTTGCCATGGCATTTTGAGAAAACAAAACAAAAAACAAAAAAATTTCACTTGCGGAAACAGTCTAATTTATCACAATTAAACAATCACGATTCTACTTAGTTTAACATCCCGTATGATTTGTTGATTGACCTGCCATAACCTACCATTTTATGAATTAATCAACGAAGCGGCTCACGATCTGCGCGGGGCGCTAGGACTCGACTCGGTCAGTTAGAAAAACAACCACCAAAAAGCAAGCAGAACATTACAGGTGCAACGCTACCTAACAACTAAAACTAAACAACAGCGCGCATTCGCATGAGCGTCGGGGCGGAAATATAGAGCGAAACGGGAGATGCGGCAGTTGCTTTATACGGGCTTCAATGTTTTTGGACAGCATTCTGGCAAAGGCAGTGACGCCGACGCCGACAGCGCTGCCGCCAGCTGCGGCTTTGAAGGTTTGTTGATGAATTCGAAATTCGGTTCCCACATGCTAAGCAATCCTTTTTCAAGATAGAAATTACTGAGCCAGCCAATGATACTGACGCTGATGGCTATATTATAGCTCTGAGTTGGCGCTACACGGCCTATGCGCGGCATAGCAAGATTTGGTTGCGCGGACTACTGAATGAGGCGCCAAATGAAATCCTGGAAGTGGACACACCAGCGGAGGTTAAAGCCTTGGCTGCCTGTGACTCCCACTGCCTGGTGCTGCTGCACACTGGCGAACTGTATAAGCTGCTACCCAAATTGGAGGCCACACTGCAGCAGATCAGACTGGAGGCAGCGCCCAAACCAAATACTGGCATCAAACGATCACTGTTTGGCTTGGCCAAGGTCGAAACCACTTGCATTATCACTCACATTGCCTGCGGCTCGCACATCAATGTGGCCCTTAGCTCCAGCAATCTGGTATTTAGCATACCCAGCTGTCTGCATCAATTCCCAGAGCGTCAATGGCGGGTTAAGCAATTGTTGTGCGGACATGAGCATGCCCTGCTGCTAAACGGGAACGGTGACGTCTTTACCTGGGGTAACGGGCTGTAGGTGTTGATTTTGGCTTTGTTTTTCGGCACACTCATGTTAACTCATTCGCAGTCGGGGCCAATTGGGTCAGTCCACGTTGGGTGTGGAGGAGACGCCGCTGCTTCTGGAGGCTTTGGCTGGGATCAAAGTAAACATTTAACATTCAGCTTCTCTTATCAGTTTTATTATTTACGCGTTGATTCATTGCAGATAATTCACATTGCGGCTGGTGGTTGGCACAGTGCGGCCATCTCGGCTTTTGGAGATCTCTATACCTGGGGCCTGAATTGCAATGGGCAACTTGGCCTGCGCGTGATGAAACCTGATGGGTTGCTTAAGGAGCCGACCGTATATCCTTTGCCCCAGCTACTTGATATAGCCGCAACAGATTGCTGCGGTGGTAAAGAAGCGGATGATGATGATGCCTGTGCGCCTGTTCGAGTGTTTGCCGGTTCCCGTCATACGCTACTGCTGCGTCGCTGTGGCAGGCTATGGGCTACTGGTTGGTGTGTGCATGGCCAGTTAGGCAGGCAGCTAAGGAAGCAGCTTTATGTGGATAAATTTCAATCTATGTGTGATATCCGCCTTAACATTGATTGTGATATACTTTGTGGCCCATGGGCCACTTTAATGGTGCTGTGTAAACAAAGGACGAGTGGACATTTTTACCCAAAAGCCGACAGTTTTCAAAACTAGTTTATAGGAACCATAATTGCCTTTTTACTACGTTCAAAGACCTCCTTGACACACTTTATTTTGGACTACGGCGCACTTGTTAATTTACTTTCTTAAGAGAAAAATCTAACTTTTTTTAACCTTCATGAATGTATCCCATTTCTCCATAGTATTTAGGCTGTGCTGATTCCAAATCTGTGAACAGATTTCCCACACCACCCTCAGTTTCCAAAATATATATACATATTGCTTATACATCGACATTTAGAATTATCTGGCATATATACTTACACGCTTGTCTGCTTAACACCTAAAGTGGTACTCCATACATCAACGGTTCGTACAAAAAATGTTTCTCGTTCGTAACCTTCAGTCCAGGAACGTGAAATTCCCGATCAAATTAAGAATCTCCAATTTATAGCATACATTTTTCACTTCAAGTAAGCAAAATTCAAACTGTTAAACGTTTGTATAACGAATTACAAAATATTCATTCGACACTGCTAACACTGCTTTCTATAACTCATAAAGCATTAAGGCAACTTTTCTAATTACATAGGGCTGTTTCTGATTTCGATTCGTTCCCTATAGCTGTGTAGTGTCTGCATCATCATTCGAATGTCTTGATAAGGAATCTCTTAGGTCAGGGGTGTGTGTGGTTGGTGTCTTTGTTCCTGGGGACAAATGATTTCGATTGAGAAAAAGTAAATGGGTATTGAAAAATAACTAAGTTGAACTTCTGTACAACGCCGAAAATGTCTTAGCGATCCACTGAGTTATCAAGATTCGAACCTAACCTTAAGTATAAGCGATTGAATCAAAGCTCCGGAGTCCGGACTCAACCTTCTTCTGATCTTAAAGGGATTGCAGCCTTGCCCGTATAGTGGAAGTGGTGATTTATTGACTATCCAGTCGGATTTTGCATCATGTGTTTAAAAACGAGAGCGAAGTTAAAGTTTGTGCAGTATTAGGAATTAGTTTTTAAAAACCTCTCCCTATGTTAATTAACAGAGCACTAACAGTTATTTGAATATTTCAACATAATGTTATCAAACAGCGCATGCGGCTCAGATAAGTATGCAACGTTTATTATAACCGTTTTAACTTTGACATTTATTATCCGAACTTATTAAAAATTTCGGAGATTGTAGGTATTGGGCACATACACTACACTGAAAAATATGATACTTGATATCTTCAAAAAGTTATTGGAGCTATTCAACATATTTTATTGCGGTGGCGATAAGTGATACAAATTTGTCTGCGTGCAGACAATAGAAGCCTACATTGAAGGTTTGGATGCTCTAGGCCTTCTAGTCTCTGAGATCTACGTGTTCATACAGACAGACGGACATGGCTTTATCGACTCGGCTATTGATGCTGATCAAGAATTTTACTCTTTTTACTCTTCGAGTAACGGGTATTAAAAAAGGTAAATCTGGTGGCATGAAGCTTCACGAAAATAGTCTGTATAAATTAGGGTTGTGAAAATATGTAAAAAATATCGTATCGATGATTATCATTTTTTAAAAATATCAACAGGTTTTTGCAATATTTATCTCCAAAATATATCGATATATCTGATATTTTTATATTTCAGTATAAAAATCTTAAACCCCCCAAAATAACATTAACTTTAAATACATACACGACCACGTACATACGATGGCAACAATTAATTAGATTAAGCGAAGGCAATTTAATAAAACATTTTAAATAATATTTACAAAGCACCGAAATTCGCGGAAAGTACACACACATACAAATGCATAAGAATAAAAAGGCTTAGTGACCCAGTCGGACTTCGCATCATGTGTTGAGAAAAATAAGTACACCCGGTTGCATGATATTTCACGTAAATAGTCTGTACATGATTTTTTTGCATGAAATTAGCCCTTAATATATCATGAAAACTCACACGTTATTTTCTCAGGTATTTGTAAGGCTAAAAGTCTGAAATTTCATTTGAAAACATGAAAAACTCAGGGGTTCGTAAGCGAACGTCTCATGTTTACAAAGTAAGTACATCTGGAGTACTAAGAAAGTAAAGAACCCGAAGGCTGATGACGTCATCTAAACGGAAACGGTTGAAGCCCCTGAGTTTTTCGGCGTTTCCATTGCAAAACGAAGCCGAAGGCTCAGGTTTTCTCATGCCTTATTAAGTGAAAAGTAAGCATGAGAGAGTACCTTTTTCATGATGAAAAGTCCGACTGGGGACGCGCACACACACTGTCAAAAAATTGCGCGGGAAAATTCTCAAGACCTTTCTGGCATTACATTTTTTCTTACCTTAACACATGTTGAATAGGCTTGCGGGTGCTTGTTCCTCAAATGTGACAAGAGATTAGTGGTGTTACCACTTGACTTAATTACTTTTGCACAAAGGCTGCAGGTGGCATTATGTGCGTTTATGTTTGTGTAAAAGCTCTTTGCCGCGCTCATCTTCTCTTTTGAAGATTTCTAAGTGTATTGTGACCAACCACAATATCAAAAAATATATTTCCAAATAATATCGATATGCGATATATCAGGAAAAAAATTTTTTCGATTTTAATATTTATTTTTTTGTAAAAAATATAGATATATTGATATTTTGATATATTATCAACAAGCCTAGTATAAATCATGTGCATTTAATTAGTCCTTAATATAGCATGAAAAACTCACGTCGTTTTTTCAGGTATTCGTAAAGCGAAATGTCTGCACATCATGAATCGGGTCTTAATTTTTCCGTCAAAAACGTCAAGACACGAAGTCAGATCCGATCAACCTAACCGATGGGGAAACGAAGAGTAGAAACCGTAATGATAGTAAATAATAATAAAAGTTATTCAAGTATAAATGCCCAATATATTTTTCTAGAATTTCGGTAAGTATCAAAATAGATTACATCTAAGGATTTAATAATTTTACGATTTATTATTAACACTAAATTATTAAAAAAATTTTATTGTTCTATTTGTTTTCATATTACATATATACACTGCAACGTAGTTAAAGCCCAAATCGTTAACTATCGAAAACGAACAAGGCGATCATCAATAATAATTTAGTAGTAGGCCAACAAAATATTTTTTGTTTATATTTGTTGTATCTGTTGTAGTAAGGAAAAGACATCAGACGGGAATTACATGGTGAGGTAATCTTCATGAAGTTTTTGAAAGAGCTCATGCCATTTCCTTTTAAAAAACATTATAAAGTTTACTTGACAGTGTAAAACCCGTCTAAGTTTTATGAATGTGAATGTATAGTTTTCACCTTATCTGATGAACTGAAAGAATTGAATTTTGTATTAAGAAATTTAGGATTTGTTTGCTAAAAACTAACAGTTAAGAACGCTACAAATGACGGTGAAAAGGCTGAATTGGCAACACTGCTTTGTGCAGTGCCTAATGGGACAGCTTTAAAAAGCTTAAAAAGGTTCAACAAACTGCACAAATGCTGGTACCAAAGCTCGCATGCACATAAAAGCTTTCAAAGCACTAACCATGTTTTTATACCTTTGCTAAACTTTTTACAAACCTAACCTAAAAACAAATACCTGGCTCGACTCGCTTCTTTTGGGTCCCTAATATGCCTTCCTCACTGAAGCATTTTCAAAAAAGTTATCGTTATCTCTGAAAATGTACTTTGCTGTCCTCGTTGTGTTGCTTCTGCATTTGCATTTTCAGAACATCTGTTCTTTGTTGACAATTAACAAACTGTCAGTGAAAAATACAAATTGAGAATGGATAATCAATTATTCGATTATTTAATGTCGGCGAGAGACTGGAGTGCTTCCATGTCCATATATTCCAGCGTGCTCATGGAAAACCATCGCCGGAATTCGTCCCGCAGTGTTGGGACATACGTAGGTTTTGTGGGAAAAGGATGTACCCCAAAACTCAAGCGAGTTCTTCAAGGAGATGTGTGAGAGAAGAAGAAGAAGAAGAGAGAAGGTTGTTGAGTGCGTGCAGGGATTCCCCCAGTGCTTTGGTGCAATGTTTGACCCAAGTACATCTTGTCCGCATCAAATTCAGTTGTTTTGTTATTATATTAATAGTGATGGGCACCATGTTTATCGACTAAAAATAGTCCACAGTCGAATAGAAACTATCGAACAATCGAATACATAGCGAGTCATGCGACTACATTTTTGTAAAATGTACTTTTCTGCCATCTCAAGAAGCCTACTACATATGTATGGGGAAAAATGTACATTTTGCCCAAAATGCTAAATGCAGTTGCAGTGAGGACGGCACATAAATCTATGACCTCGCGAACCTAAGCGCAGTACGTGCCGGAAAACTTAAGCTTAATAGCGTAGTACTGGAATATGGTCAGTCGGTCAACACTCAATTTTCTGTGCGGTGGTACACATGCTTTAAACTCGGCTTATCTGAACCATTTGTTCTCAAATATTATAAAGAACACATTATGTAAGTTTAAGTTGTGCTTGACTGACTTTCTTCCTTATTATATTCTTTTAAATTTTAAACTTAATATACTCTGTGTACCTTGGGATACTCTGATACTGAAAATCAAAAATGTTTTAAACCTTTACCAAGAGGGTTCTTCGAAGTAAAAGAGTTTTTCAAACTTTTGCAATGGTTTTGGAAACTTATGATACATACATACCGATATTTAATCGACTCGGCATATCAAATATTACAATACAAAATAAAATTATTACACAAGTGATTGCATAAGTAAGCGTTGCCAAATACATTGCATAAAATTGAATCAAAATTATAATTTTCCTAATTTCAACATTTGAAGGCTTCCACAAACCACATCGAAGAGACACTCACACGATAATGGCGTAGGTGTTGCACTCTTTCTGTACGTTTCTATTACTTAAGATCTCCCCTCAGTCCTAGCATATTCTTTACACTCTTCTGGTGCCTCTCCGTTCACATACTCTATCCGTATGCCTATACGAGCTGCACCATTCAGGAAGCACTCGGCGACGATTATCTGATGTGGAATACGAACGATAGCGATCGCTTGCAGGTTGCCTGGACGTTGGCGATCCGCACATCCTTTCAGAAAACTCTGCTGCTGGTCATGATAATGGAAGTTTTGCATTCTATTGAAGTAGCTCCCGATTTGCCCTTTGCTTTGCGTGTTTGAAGTTGAAGCAAAAGTCGGTCGTTTTATTTCCTATCAAAAGTAAACACAGACAACGTTGCCTCGAGTGCGGGACACAAATTTTTTTGCCTTGGGATAGGACCGCTTGCGTTGCGCCATTACTGGTGTTGTTTTTTTTGTTTTTGTTGATGTCGTTGTCGTTGCCGCTGCTCGTTTAATCAGTAAATTTTATTTTTAAAAATGTTATTAAACAATATTTGCTTTAGCAAAAGTCCGACGCACACAGTGCAATAAACTTTTCAGCACTTGATGACTGACTGACAGTCGAAGTGGGATTGTTGGGTCTTTCTTTGTTTTCACTAGAATTGAGAGAATTGTGTGTGGTATTTCTTAGAAACTTGTGATAATTTCGGTTTTTATTAGAGTGTGTTAAACTTTTTGATACGAGTATTGTGGACATAATGTGATAGAATGTCCGAAGGTCTGCTGGTTTGTAGGAGTGAAATAGTTTGGGATTGTAAACAGAAGACGTAAATACATATAGTTTCTGCATCTGCTGATTGGGAACACAGATTCAGTAGTCCGCACTTCC
>JAWNNO010005147.1:0-44243 GCA_035044985.1 Lordiphosa fenestrarum | reverse complement strand
AGAGGGAGGGAGCGACACAAAAGAAGTAAACCGAAACTCAGTCGAGTTTGAGAAATAAAGTACATTTTTCTAGATAAACATTTGAGTAAATGCACTTACTCCCCCTTCCCCCCCTTTCCCAGATACATACATCATTTTCATATATCTGTTAGCCAAACAAGGGGAAAGAATGACTGTCACACAATTGTGGGGGAAGTGAACTCTCAAGCAAATGCACAGGATAGTTATTTGAAAAACAGATAGAAAGCATGGCTCAAATGTCCCCCCCCCCCCTCACTTACAACGTATTATTGAATTACCCAAGTCAAGTTGGGCACTTCTTTTTCACTTCCATTTGACTCCAGCTCACTACTCTCTTCCTGCTGCTCCTGTTTAGTTTTAATTGCATCACACATACTTTCATGCTTGTTGCTTGACACTTCACAGCCAACTTCTGGCCGATGCCAATGGGAAAAGTTCATTTTAACAAGTGAAAAACAACTTTCAATGGGCAATTAAAGGGGCACACAAAACAAGCGACGGTAAAGGCCAGGGCCAGCGAAAAGTCACAGGAAATGTTAACAAAATCCATGCACAGATTTTCCAAAATTTTTGGGCCGAAAGGCAATTAAAGTTTTGGCACAACAAACAGGGTACAGTGCACAACAATGACAGCTAGCTAGAATGTTGCAGTTGTGCATAGATGGTGAAAATCTGGTTATAAATATTTACTAGCAACACCCAACAAAAAAAAAATCAAAAAAAAACTCTATAAATTTCCAAAAACACACAAATATTTGCTTTAAAAATAAGCAAAAAGTTACAAAAATGTAGCCCGGTAAGCTAAGTCAATGGGCAAAAGTCACAAATTTATGGGACTAGGATTTGTTCTTAAATTTGGGCAAGCTAATATGCTTCGATCTAACTTCGAATTTTATTATTAAGTGTCTCATTTTAGGGAATGAAGCATCAATTCTGCTCTCCTTCACTTAGGTTTTCAGCCACGAAGGAGATAGCTAGCGACAGTTGTGTCAGATCCAGGGAGTAATATCTTAAGTTCGTCTTTAGTGAGCTATGGAAATTCTGAAAACGATAATATAATATATAATGCACTTAAAAAACTACTTTGATAGCAATTTCTCCCAGAACGGTTTCGACCATTATGAATGCCAATAATTTATCGATATAACGATATTTGTGTTTAGCGATAAAGAAAATTTTTTGTAAAACGTGAAAGCTAAGCTAACTTCGTCTATGCCAAAGTTTTTATACACTTGCAAGTGCTCGCTTAAATATTTTCAAAAATACTCTTTTTCCCATTTTCCGACCGATCGTTCGTATGGTAGCTATATGATGTAGTCAGCCGATTTGGCCAACAATTTGTAGAACTATGTGAAAGCATGTGAAACAAGCAAATACAAAATTTCAGGATGCTACCATTAAAAACAAAAAAAGTTTTTTCTAACTAAGACTGTTTTTCAGACCGATCTTTTGTATGGCAGCTATACCATATAGTTGTCCGATTTTAATAAAACTTGGTAGAATTATAAAAAAATAGAGAAAACCTACGATTACAAAGTTTGGATGATGTTTTCATTGAAAAGAAAAAAGTTTTTCATACTAAAATTAGTTTTCCGACCGATTGTTCCTATGGGAGCTATAAGATATAGACATCCAATCCGGTCGGTTTCGACATATTAGTAGTGTGCAGCAAAAACAAGACTCTGTGCAAAATTTCAGCTCAATAGCTTTAAAACTGAGAGACTAGTTCGCGTAGAATAGACAGACAGACGGACGGACAAAGCTCAATCGACTCAGCTCGTCACCCTGATCAAGAATATATATAGTTTATGGGGTCGGAAATGAATATTTCGAAGCGTTGCAAACTTCTGGGCAAAATTATAATACCCTTTGCCAGGGCATAAAAATTACTATGGTCACATTGAATTTTGAATTTTAGGCAGCATTTTGAAAATAAAAGGATAAGTATGGCTAGTCCTGCAATTCGTAGTCAAAACCCACCTAAGGACTAATCAATTGGTTGCGACATTTCAGAGGCAGCTCTAGTCGCATCCGCGAAATGCATGAATCATACGGCCATGCTCCCATTTTCGCTTTCGCAAAAACTTTGCGATTTGATCACCAAATCGTAAAAGTTGGTGCTCCGACATTTGGAAATCGCAAAGTTTTGCCGTTTTTAAACCGGCGACATCTGAGTCCGTGAAATGAAAAGTAAATGCAAAATATGGGTTGATGCACAAACAGACAGCCCACGGAACTATTTTTATTCAGTTCTTTAATCTTTTTAGATTTGTCTTACGGACTCATCCACTCAATTAGCATTGAGGCAATATTTTATACAATTATTAAATAGAGATACACAAAATGGAGCGAGATGGAAAACTGACCACAATAACAAACATTTGCGATTTGGCCATGGTATATATCGATATACGACTATCGATAGCATGACTAGTGGCGCTCATCAGCTGTTTTTGTTATGTGAAATGGACACAAAACAAGTTGGGAATGGAACATTATCGATGACAAAAGCTAGCGAATTTCGGAGCGCTCTAAACTAAAATCGTACGATTTTAGAGAGAGATTATGTCGTGTAGAAACAGACAGACGGACGGACAAAGCTCAATCGACTCAGCTCGTCACCCTGATCAAGAATATATATAGTTTGTATAAATGAATATTTCTATGCGTTCTGGACCAAATTATAATACCCTTTGCAAGGGCATAAAAATTACTATGGTCACATTGAAATTTTGAATTTGAGGCAGTATTTTGAAAAAATAAAGGATTAGTATGGCTGCAATAAGCAGCGACATTTCAGAGGCAGCTCTAGTCGCATCTCGGAAATGCATGCATCATAATGTAAAATTATGTTTCTTAATCTGAATAAAACACAGACTACTTTGAGCTTTCCGGATGACCCAAAGAAGTTCTAGAATTTTGTTAGTGCTAAAAGAAGATTCTTTTAATTTTCGCCCTAGCTTTCCTTAGATACCATCACAGCTGATAACGACTCTGTTATTTCCAATCTTTTTGCATCATTTGACCAACGATGCCACTCCTCATTTTCCAATAATTTCGTCTCTACATATCTCCAACAGCATGTCCCCTGTAGTAGATGCCAAAATCGTGTTATTCAGCCTACTTTCAATCAATTCGTCGTTCGACTATATAACTTATCACTTCAACTAGGAAATTTCCCAATGTTTGGAAAGAATCTTATAATATTACTATTTAAAACAAGTAAGGGCTCTGCAGTCGAGTGCCCCGACTACAAAATACTCTTTTCATTTGATATCATTTATTTTAAAAATAAGGTATACACACACACTCACACATTCATTAGTTCGTAGTTGGATAAATTAAGATTCGTTTTTGAATTCCAACGTAACCGGTTTTTGTAACAGCTTTTAAAGGGTCATCCTGAAAGTAGGCAGTATTATTTTTTCCTATCAGCGGTTTTAGCTCTAACTGATGATGACGGACGAACTGACAGACGGAATGGGAACAGGGTATAAAAAGGCATCAAAGTCAATCATTTCGAATCGATCGGACATCCCCAAGCTTATTGAAGACATGATGTTCCAATTACAACATTATTGTCGCTCAATACTATTAAAATCTCAATATAGTTTTACTACTCTTGTAACCAATTGACTTGTCTACTATATCTACTGATTTCAGAAAGTTTTGTGACTTAGTCGGTCATGAACTTTTAGTACATAGATTGGGCTTGCTCGAGTTCGTCTCCAATTCTTCTTAACTGGGTCGAGGCGTATAGTGGTCGATCTAAACGCGTTCGTTGCAATGTTATACATTTAACACTATCCAGTTTTTCTTCTTTTTTTTGGGGGATTCACCAAGGTATCCCCCAAGTTTTATCATTTAAACTTTGTTTGTCTTACAATGACCCTGCGTCTGCTCTCCTCCTTTAATCCGACTTAAACTCTCGTCACGACTGGGGCACGGTTAATAGACTTGCTCTTAATCTCAACAAATGCAATCGTATGACTTAAAGTCCAACTCAAACCTATGAGTTTGATGAGGTTTTAATAGTCTAATAGCGGTCATCGCAAACAAGGCAATGGGAGTTTTCGATTTTGTTAAAAGATGATCGAAGGATTTTGATGACCCCTTGGTCACTAAGCAACTGTCTGTCTCCCAAGTGAGCCCAATTCTTGAATGTGAGTCGTGTGCCTGGGGTTCATACTATCAAAATTATCAAGCTCAACTGAAATCGGTTCAAAAACAGTTCTTAGTTTTCGCTTACATTGGAATCCCTTCACCCATCTGCCTTATAATGATTTCCGCCGAATTTTCCAGGATGTTCTGTTTATACATAAACCGCACCAACCATGGCATAGATGTTTAACCCATAGACATATCTCCCAGTAACAACATTACATGTAAGAAGCCAAGGGTCGAGGATACATGCTTAAATTTTTAATTTTTTGGGACCAAATATGCGTCAGCTCATCCTTTTGTATCTACCGAACATGTTAACGCTGAAGTATGAACATAAACTCTTATTCGGGAAAATTTTGATCGAGTTTGTCTTCAGCCCTGCCAGACAAACTATGCTTTCGAAACCACGGTCGAAACTATAATAAGTACTACCGGTTGAACCCTGTTAATTCGAACACTCGATAATTCGATTTACCTCCATAATTCGAACTTTTTTCCTGCCTGTTCGATATTTCGAATAAAACAGCTTCGTTTATTCGATTACCGTATCCTTTGTTTGTAATAACGAGAAAGCTAAGCTAACTTCGTCTGTGCCGAAGTTTTTATACCCTTGCAAGTGCTCGCTTAAATATTTTGAAAAAATACTTTTTTTCCCATTTTCCGAATGATCCTTCGTATGGGAGCTATATGATAAAGTCATCCGATTTGGCCAAAAACTTGTAGAATTGTGTAAAAGCACGAGAAACAAACAAATACAAAATTACAGATGCTACCATTAACAACAAAAAAGTTTTTCTCACTAAGACTGCTTTTTAGACATATCTTTTGTATGGCAGCTATACCATATAGTTGTCCGATTTTGATAAAACTTGGTAGAATTATAAAAAAACATATAAAACCTACGATTACAAAATTTGGAGTCGTTTCCATTTAAAAGAAAAAAGTTTTTCATACTAAAATTAGTTTTCCGACCGATTGTTCCTATGGGAGCTATGAGATATAGTCATCCGATCCGGTCGGTACCGACATATTAGTAGTGTGCAGCAAAACGAAGTCTCTGTGCAAAATTTCAGCTCGATAGCTTTAAAACTGAGAGACTAGTTCGCGTAGAAACAGACAGACAGACGGACGGACAAAGCTCAATCGACTCAGCTCGTCACCCTGATCAAGAATATATATAGTTTATGGGGTCGGAAATGAATATTTCTATGCGTTGCAAACTTCTGGGCAAAATTATAATACCCTTTGCAAGGGTATAAAAAGCAATATATTTGTTGTCGATCCCAAACAGACCTCTTTAAAGATATGCTGAACATTGTTAAACCATGAAATAGTTCAATAAATACATGGACAAGGTAAATCAGCGGTGGGCATCAGAATCAAACAGAAGGATGAACGAGATTTTGGCTTTAAATTTTAGCTCACATTCATGTCTGAGAAACACAGACCCGGCAAAATAATGGACCGAGCCATAAGGTACAATGGGGCCATCGACTGGCAGTCTCTGATGTAAATAATCAGAAGTTCAACACAAAATCTAAGTTATGGACTGAAGATAACACCAAATGCAGAATCACAGATTGCACCAGAAACCGAGAGCGACAATGTGTGACTAACCAAGGTTTTTCTCACTAAGGCAGGACCGACTATAATATACGCTGAATGCTGCGGTACAGTAGCAAATTTTCTTTTGCTCATAACTTGACCACGGTTCAGCCAATCTCTAACAGTTCTTACCATATCGGATTGATAAATAATGCTGTTTTCTACGATCTATATGGGAGATAAAAAATAATGGGATGCAGTTCGAGTATATATAACGATACTTCCATCTGGATGTTGCACAAAGTAAATTAAATCCACTGAACCTTTAACATTTCAAATCCTTCAGTCCCAGTACCCACATGCACATTGTTCCCCATCCACTGGCCAGACCATGCCACGCAACGTAAGCTAATTAATCAGAGGCCAGCCTAGGTCGACCGCCACTTAACTCGGTTTCACCCTCACCCACAGTCACCCGATTCCCGCACAAAACAGCCTCGTCAACAGGCCCTACATGGCTACAGGGCTATTTCAGTTATGCCACTATTTATAGCCCCCGAGTCTAGTGTGACCACTTGCAACTGGAACAAGTCCTACACGCTGTCATTGTAATCCTGTTGTAGTCTCTGCCTCAAGTGTCCTCTGTCTGTTGACGACACCTAGCGTGTTATCATCGCTCCTGCCCAAGGGAGGCGGATGACAGCACTTAAGTGGACCATAAACGGTAACAACAAATGCCAATGCAAATGAAATTATTGCATTCCAAATTATTCGGACTCCACAATTCCCGAGCTCAGCTCAAATGTGTTTGTATATGCAAGAGCACACGGTCATAGATCGAGCATCGACTCACTCAGCCCCGCCCATAAAGCCATTGACGGCCGACTGCATTTCAGCGATATAAATATTTATATAAGTTAATCGGTTTATGGCGCACGAGTAATTGAATTTCCCGCTGGCCAAAGAGACGGCGCCTGGCACAGGTACGAGTTGTCACGTGGCCCAGACACCGATATGCCAATGTTGGGAATGCTTTAAAGTTGATTTCTTACTTGCATTTATATGCAAACGCATACAGCAGCAGCGGCAGCCGAACATCCCGCAGTTTTGCACAATTGCAGCTGCTGACGTCATTAAGAGTGTTATGGCCACACAGGGTAGGGTATATGCAGTTTATAGAAAAAATGATGATGGATTGAGCAGGAGTTAAATTAATATGAAAGCAGGGAAATTGTTCAGTGTAGGAATATATGAGACAAAATATTTTCATTTTTGATGGATTGGATTTTTATTAAGAAAATTAAATCATTCTTTTCTTTGGCCTTTGAATACTTTTGTTAGGAAAATGCTATACAATAATGGCTGGTGGCCGGTGGCGAAGAGTGTGTCTGTGTTCTGTTGTTGGTTCTTAGAAAGACTTTATATTTTTAGCTAATAATTTATGTGAACAAGTTTAACAACATATCTCCGCCATTTTTCGAAAAAATTTCGTGTTTGATGCACGAAAACTTTACTGTATTTCAAATTCAAGTAATCTCTCTTATTCAGACAATGAATAAAGAATTACTGATTACGATTATTTTTAGTAATCGTAATTGGTTATTGAAAATACGATTATATCATTTATCAAATCATAATTACTTTTGCAATTACTTGAATAATTAAACTTGTGAAGGGAGATTATGAAGTAATTGTGTTTGAAAATTTGAATTATTAATATAATTGTGGGTGAAAATTATAGTATTTCAACAATTAAGATTAGATATCAAGAAATTTTATTTTGTTGTGGTAATACAAATCAAACTAAAACGAACAATTGAGGCGTAAGTGCAACTGCCCCAAGTTATCTGAGGTCATGAATCAAATGAGCAGCATTATTAACTCCTGTTGTCACAAGATGGAATTTTACATATTCCATCATTGAACACAAATCGAGCCTGGTATCGAATTGAGCATTTATAATCTAAATGACTGATTAAAGATAATCTCAAAGAGCACCGCGATTGCATTTCTTGATAAAGTCAAGGAGGCAATTTTACAATAGCAACACTGCAACTACGAAATATGACAAGTCATTTGTTAAAACAATAGTCTCAAAAGAACACATAATATCCAAACTTGGTTTCTTTGTTGAAGACGAAAACGGTAGAATATATGTTTTCAATTTATTCCTAGAAATACATGAATTATTAATCGTTTCCAGCAGAATTACTCAGTAATCCCATCTTAAAGGTACGTACAATTATTCAAGTAATTGTAATAGTAATTACAGTTTGAAATAATTTTTGAATATTCAGTAATATTCGTAATTGCATGTTTAGATTACGATTACTAAAAATTTAAAAAAATTTAAATGAATTGGTTTTTTAATATCTGAAAAAATGTAATGCTAATTGTTATTTACAGCGCTGCTGTTGACAATAGATTCTAATAAACTATTACTTAAAGCTAGGTACGGAGACGCTGAGAATTTTCTCGAGCCCATCTAATTACATAGCTCAGAGAATACGCTGCAGAAAGCGGGTACGGAGACACCACAAATACGCTCTGAGAATGAGCATGGACTGCCAAATCGTTTTTTGGCAAAGCAGCTGATAAATTCTCGCAGGGGGTCATAGAAATTATGAAACATGTTTGATAATTGTCAGAGGTACCTACGAGAAAAAAATGAAAGCAACAAAAACAAATAAAATCAACACAAAAGGCATAATTAGAACTCTACGGAGGACGAACATGTGGCGCCAATCGAAGCGGTCAAATTGCAACTCATTTTATGGGATTTGAGTAGTTCTCGCTGCGTGAAAATTCTCAGCGTCTCCGTACCTAGCTTTAAGGCGAAAAACATTAAGTCAGAGATTAACCTCGAAACTTACTTCGGTTTTGGTACCCTTAACGTACAGAAATCTCGCGGTTTTTTGACTGGCGAATATCATACCTTGGGACATGCAATAGAGCATATGCAGATATGCAAGAATTTAGGTTTTGACCCCTCCTGGTGGTACCTTTACCAATTGTAAGAATAACGCGATATTTTTATATTATGTTCCCCATTACCCTGTCTGTGTTTGCTGAGTTTTGAAGATTTTTATCTTTAACCATTATCAATTAGGTTAAAATTGTTGTCGCTCTGTGTTGCTAGTACAAAAGAACTCATAGAACGCGAACCTTGGGTACAGTTGAGAAACTGAGTATGAGGTGATGCTTACAGAAGTCCCTTCCATCAGAATTTAAGGGTCTCATCCCGGGTTTTCTCCAAAAGTTTGAATTGTCGTACTCTGTAACGAATCTGTTGTGTAAGTAGGGATGGGATCTATGACAGCCGAGAAAATACAAAAAAAAGAACGGCAAGCATTTTTTTTTACAATTCAATGTGCATTGTTCATTACCAAAACGACCTACAGTTTTTAAAAAGAAGTAGTTTAATTATACTCTGTACCGTAGGTACATAGAGTATTATAAGTTTGTGCAAAAGTATGTAACATCCAGAAGGAAGCATCTCCGACCCCATAAAGTATATATATTCTTCATCAGCATCAACAGCCGAGTCGATATAGCCATGTCCGTCTGTCCGTCTGTCAGTCTGTCTGTCCGTATGAACGAACAGATCTCAGAGATGGTAGGAGATAGAGGTTTGACGTGTATGGGACATATGCTTCTTATGTCTGCAGGCAGATCAGGTTTATTTTCAATTTTGGCCACGCCCCCTCCCGCCCCCGCAATTTAGAAAAAACGTCATATCTCCCACAGTTTTAAAGATAGATGGCTTGTTCCTTCTGGACATATTTAGTTATTAGAATAACTAATCGATCCGCCAAAGGAATGAAGAAGATCGGATGAACGGTTTTCGAGTTATGATCAAAAGACAAAATTTCTTGGTACAGAGTATGTTATAGTCGGGCTTGACCGACTTTCTTTCTTGTTTTTACAATAAAGTAGGAAAAAATTTCAGAAAATCAATGTTAATGTTGTAGAGCAATTGAGTATACGATATATTTTGTTAGTTTGCCTTAAGAAAACACAAATAAGCTCCAAGGTTTGCCCACGCCATAACACGCCACGTATAACTGTGACTGTGAAAAAATGGTGTGCCAAAATCTAAGCCACAAAACGGAACATCGTTTGGCCTTGCGACTTATTAATTGTCATTTCGATTTCTAATTTATTAGGAAATTGGATTCGTTTGGATTCAATAGGAATTTGGATTCGTTGGAATTCAATTGGGACGTCTGCAAAAATCATGGAAGTCCGTTCAATATGGTGGCATCGATAATGTTTTTCATCAATATTTTCTAACTTCCAGTCGTAGAAGGTGCATCGATCGATTTGTATGATACCAAGTCGCCTGGCAACGACTGCTGTGTATCTTGAAGTTTATTTCGTCAACATCAACATTTTTTCTGCCAAAATTGGCTTTTTTTACCAGACACGCTTGATTTATGTATTGCGTGCTTACGGGGAGTACGCTGTTAACGGTTGTACAGAAATTGGTGGGCAATTTCATGCATCTAGCATTTTCATCAAGTAACTTTTCCTTTGCCGATATCTAGTAATTGATTGGAGAATGTCTCAGCGAATGGATCTTGAAGCATTTCGAAGCATTTTTCAACATTACGTCACAGTGGCGATGATTTCAAGTAGTCGTTGAGTGGTTCTTATTCGAGATGACTCGGACTCTCGAAAATAAAACCAGCGATTCTAAATTCATGTTTTGTGTTCTTTTTAAAACTAATTTTTGTAGTCTTAGCACCTTGAAAAGGTTTTTTCTATTCTATTTCTATTAGTATCAAAAACATTTACTAACTTTAGTTTCAACACTTAAGCTGTATTTACACTTGTCATATGTTGAAAATCATTTTTTTAAACAGCATCAGAAAATACAATGAATGTTTTTTAAATCATCATACAGATTAAGCCACCTGCGAGGGCTTAAACAATTCCTCACATTTTTATTTCGTTTTTCAATTAAGATTAGCAATTGGGGAAACACGAAAAATAAATAAAATACCTGTTTGATGCTAAAATGAGCTCAAATTTTTTGTTTACTAATGCATTTTCGTGCGCAGAGAGTATCAGCTTGGTGCATCCTTCTTAAGTACACACACTCACACCCACACACCCACTCACCCACTCACCCACCCATTCGCTGGCTGGCAACATGGCGCCAACCGGAAGCGCCATCCCGTTCAGCAGTGGCCATTGTGGAGCGCGTTTCTATGGCACTTCCGCTTTGCTGAACATTAATTGCAATTAAATTTGGCATTACTACCGCCGCCCGCACCCTTCGTCGGGTTGCAATTTTTGTTCGTTGCATTTTCTCGCTCCACTCTCTTTGCATAATTTAAAGTTGTTTGCTTTTGCTACACTGTACGTACACTGTACGTACACTGTACGTGTGTGTGCGTGTATGTTGGGGGTTGGCATTGGTTGGCTGCCTTCCGTTTAATGACGCCGTCGTCGTCGTCGACGTTGTCCTGGCCCGGGCTTGGGCTGTTGTTGTTTTCAATTAAGTGTGCGTCTAACTAAATGGCAAGTAAATTAATGTTTATAATGCATAAATATGCAATCTATATGCGCTCCACTCACACTTAACGCTTTATGGTAAAGCCATTCATGTCCATTCAACGTTATGTTCAATAAGTTACTTGAGTGTTGAATAAAAAGTGTAATCGCTAATAGTGTTCGAGTTAGGGTGCATTTACCATATAAGCCATTTGATTGCATTTGAATGATGGCGAAAGGATATATCCCCAGTGCAACAGGTTACAACCTGAATTTAATCACTCACATTGACATATAACAGATATTTAGTAGTTTGGTTTTACTTAGGACTTGGGACAAGAATGTGGGAATAAAGATGAGCTGGAACTCATCATTAGCTCTAGGCATTGACACAATTTTTGATCTTCTCCATATTGTGTTCAAAATTTGTGTAATATATTCGAGGTCTACTGCATTTGATTTGATCTTAAGGTAGGACACATTACGTGCACATATGTGCAGCGTACAACCGGCTGGATCGGATGACTATAGCATAAAGCTGTCATAGGAACAATTGGTCGAAAATTTAGTTTTAATGAGAAAAACTTTGTAGTTTTCAATAAAAATGTCCTTAAAACAGTCACCTATTTTCACAAAATTCCACAAAGTTTTTTTAAAATCGGTTGACTATAGCATATAGCCGCAGTACCAATGATCTTCCGAAAAAGAAGTTTCATTGGGAAAACTTTTTTGTTTTAAATGAAATCGACTCCAAATTTTTGACATGTTACTTTGTTAGGAATTTGCATGATTCCACTAAGTTTGGTCGAAATCGGATATCTATATAGTATAGCTCGTACAGAAAAGTAAGGTAAGCTAAGTAAGTCTTACTTAGCAAAACGTGCTGCAAGGGTATACAAACTTCGACCATGCCGAAGTTACCTTTCTTCTAACCTAATTTGGCTGGACGATATTTTGAATATTTTGTATTATTGCTTTCTAGCAGTGTGGACATCCTTTAAAGATTACAGTCAATAATTGTTTGAATCCTCACTAGAGCACCATGGTGCATTTGCAATGAGTGTATCCACAACGACCTTATCACTCCATTTGGTCGAAACCGAAATAGAGCAACTTAAGCGCAAAATATTCTGAGTAGCTTCCTGCCCACCCTAACCAACTTCGAAAATCCCTTACGATGCTAGCAACGCATTTTCGTCTCCGAAGAAATGACTAAGAACCTAGAGAATGACTTGAAGGGCCGTAGAACACAAACTACCTACTATAGGGGATTGTTTTAAAAATTGAAAAATTATTGCTAGTCCCATTAAGCGAAGATCTAAGCTGCAAGGCCAAAATTTATCCGACCATACAGCGATAAAATGGATATTCAAAAAAATATTCATTAAATATGAAAAATTCATTTCGATAAAAGGATATTAAAATCATGTAAGAACGTCGGTCAAGCCCGACTATCACATACTCTGTACCCTGCATAATAAGATTCAAAGCAAAGCTCCAACAGAGCCAATTACTTACCCAGAATCATGATACAACAAGAGGGGTGAGGTGGCACTGTGAGTTCTCCGCAAGTACCTTCACGTTCAGTGCTGCGCGTACTTTTGAAGCGTGAGCTTTTGGCAAAAGTACGCATCACACCCATAACGCCCCACCTTGTATTGTTGCATCATGCAATTACTTACCCAGAAAGATCCGCTCACTTTAAGACAAACACTCATGCACACTTAAACACAACAACAACAAAAACAAAACAAATCAAATGGCACTCTTTCTCTTTTCAAATTTGTAGCTTTCAGCTTACGAGAGGTGAGAGCGTGGCTCCACAGCTAAAACAGAAAGAACGGTAAAAAAGAACTACAGCGGCCAGCAGCAGAACAAATAAAAACCAACGGCACTCTCTCTTTCAATTTTAGCTTACGCGAGGTGAGAGCGTAGCTTCACAGCAAACGCATACAGAAAGAACGAACGGTAAAACAAAACCACAACGGCCTGCAGCAAAGATTTATAAAATGCTGAGAAAACTACCGCTTATATCACTTTTTATCACTTTCTTAACTTCTTGTATATGTTAGCTTTTACTTATATTCTGCCCGTTCCTTTCGCTTAGAATTGAAACCACGCTGGCAGACACCGACCGACTCACCTGCCTTGCCTCAGACAACTGACCTCAGTCTCTCTTTCTCTCTTGCTGCTGCTTCAATTGTGTGGGGCCAGTTCTGATCTCTTCAATTACAGCAATGAGCGAGAGCGAATATCAGTGTTGCTAGTTTAGCTACTTTATCACCAGATCTAGCTATAGGGTTAAATTCTGGCTGTTACATACTCTTGCACAAACTTAATATACTCTGTGTGCCTCTGGTACAGAGTATAAATATTCATATCAAAATATTGAAGATTTTATGTATAAAAACTGCAAAAATTGTTATTTATTACAAATTTTTGGAGCAAATACCGATGACCCAAATAAGTAGGCAACAGAAAGATTAAAAAATATTTAAAAATTTGTCAACAGAAAAAAACAGTCAGAATGAATGAGAATGAGTATAGTTGGAACATTTTTGGTGTATTTAATTTCTGAAACAGTCATTAAATTCCTCAAACATTCCACTTGCGATTGTATTTATTCTGCAGTTCGCGCAACAACCGCTCCAGCTTGGCCCGTTCCTCGTACACACGCTTCTGGTCTGCCCAACGTTGAGCCACCGCCTGTCGCTGGAAGAGCGTCAGCTGTTCGCGTAACCACACATGATTTGCCTGCAGCTGTCGCAGCTTCCACAGCACATCCTGCCCATCCACATTCACCTCCCCGTCCATGATGTCCACGGCTGTTGAATGCGCAGCATTCATTTCTTCTTGCCCGGCTGCAGGAGACACAGAGGCATAATTTATGCGTTTGGCAAAACTTTACTCTAATCGCTCAATTCGTGGCTGAAAACTAAATTTCAAGCGCCGCAACTTTTTCTAGTTGATTGACTTTAAAATTGAAAATTTTACCAGGCACTTGGCTAAGTTTTTCTTTTTTGCATTTCCACCTAATGCCCTGCTTGGTTGGTTTTGGTTGAGCAATATTCAGTGATGCGTTGGGAAAATTTTGCAAATCGTTTGGTCTAGTTGAGGTGGCGGGTGAAGCGGGTATATAGACAAAATTGCTTTTACGCTCCAATCCAGTCGAGCATAAAAAAGTCTGCGGCTGTTGCCGATGCTCGATACTTGGCCATCGATTGAATCTAAACTCATTTTCTTTTTGCCAGCAAGACAAGTTCAATTGCCAGGCTGTTCGGCATGTCATTGTAACTTTGTGTTTTCTTTGCACAAATTGAATGTAATGTCACTCGAGAAATGCAGTGTTTTAAACGATTTTGGTGCTGCTACAGAGATTTTGTTTTTGGTTAAACAAAGGATGATTTAAGGTGGAGGATGTGAGAGAAGTCGCTCATGAGTTGAAATTGTCAGCGGGACTGCAATTTTGCATACAGCTTGAATGCTAATTTGTCAGGCGCCTTTCAACATCAACTCGTTTGGAAACAATTGGGAGTGTGTATATGCCTTGAGCCCCAAAGAAGCCAAGGCAACTGAGGGACGCACCAAGTGGAAGGAGCAACAACAGTTGCAGTTTTCACTTTCTCAGCAGCAAAAATAATAATAATAGCAACAGACAACAGCAAAACTAAGTAGAACACTGGGCCACAAAACATTTCCCAGCCAAACGACATGTTGTGTGGTTTTTGGGCGCCACTCGTGCGTATGCGTAATATTCTGAAATTCTGTATGTCTTTGCTGTCATTGCATGCTCAAATGTTCGACATGTTATGCAGAATTATGCGAAACCGAAGCTGCCAAGCAAGTAATGCGCCGGGGCGTTTGTGTGTGGGTGACACTTGGGGCGGTTTAGGCAGACTTGCATATTACGCATACGCCATGCGTTGCCAGGATAGCGACTTAAGGCTTGTCGTGCGAGACTTGTGGCAACCTAATGCTATCTGCGCTTGCTAATGAATTTAATTTGCATCCATCAGACATCTACTTGACTTACCCCCAGTTCCGGCAGCGATTTCTATATTTGAGTTCAACTTTTCTCACCGAGCGAAACTGGAAAAGCAACGCCAGCTGTGCCAACTGCCAGCCTAATTGAAAATCTATGCCACTAACTGTAAGCCGCCCTGCCGCCCTGCCGCCGCGCCGCTCTCCGCCGGCGTTGTCTGTTGATGTTCGGTGCATTGGCAACTTAATTATTTCAGCGGCACGTCGCCAGCGACCGGCTCCGCCGCTTAAGCCAAAAAAACTCACGACAGCTGCAAAGTGGAATAAAAAAATAAAACCCACCGAGCGGGGCTGAGTGAAAAATCAAGAGAAATAAACAACGCAGTGCCGTGGCAGCTGCTATTGAAAATCTGTGCTGAGAGATAAAGTTGCCCGGCGAACGGATTTAACTGCAAAGCGAGCGAAAGGAACTGCTGCAAAGACAAGTGCGGCGAGTGGGAGTGCGCCCCTATATGATGCAACATGCTCGCTCGCTTGTGTGTGTGTGTGTGTGACCCCATTAGCTCCAGCACCACCATCCCGCCCATCCCACTGGCAGCCGCTTGCTGGCTTACTATTAACCCAAGCAAAAGCTTGCGGCTTTATTCATGGCCAGGAATCATTAGCAGACTTTTCAACATGTGTTCCAAGAAACTGCATTCACTTTAGCCTGAAGGGGCAAAGCAACAGTTCAAAAAACTCATCTCTCTTTATTTCCTTTAGTTTTTTTTTTTTGTTGTTGCGAGTGGAGGCTTAAGGAGATTCAAGGAATGAAATGAAAAAGATGTGAAAGAGCCAGAGACATGCAAAAGGGATAATAAAGTAGCAGACGAGTGAGAGCGGATTTTCTAAAACTTTAGTTTGTATTTTGTATAAATTTATCAGCCGAATAGGAATTATAAGCATAAAACTACATATCAATCCAATCAGCTTGCGGAGATTACTGTGGACACACTGCATAGAAGCAGCTACTTCTGTAGCCATCAAGCCCTTCCTTGGGTTTCTGAACCGAAGAATCTTGCTACTTAAAAAGGTTTCTCAATCCAAGTACGTGACGGATTGACTTGAGTGCGGATTATTCAATCCCTAAAACGGTTTTTCGAATTTGACTAATTGAGTCGCATCAAATCAGGAAGACCCGATCTTGAATTAGGTTCAACATTTGCTGAAATTGGTTTGGCACAAGAATGCCCGAGATTAAATTGACAAAAGATTTCTTCCAAAATGGCAGAGATTGACTTCAGCACTCCCCCCGAAATAAGCCTGCCACTTGTACCTAATACCAGTCGCAATTGTTTTGGAACCTCATTAAACCTGACGGTTATACGACAAGTAACATTAATGCTGTATTACTGCATCAGGGGTAAGTGGTTGTGTGAGTTAAGGGGGTATTCTAGTCTATTATGTGGTTTTAGTAATCTACTCATATTAAAGTACACACACAGAAGAATTCAGAAGAATCCTCCAGAAAAATTTGTAAGCAAACAAATACAATATTGCAGGATGCTACTATTAAAAACAAAAAAGTTTTTCTAACTAAGACTGTTTTTCAGAACTATCTTTTGTATGACAGCTATACCATATAGTCCGATTTTAATAAAACTTGGTAGAATTATAAGAAAACCTACGATTACAAAGTTTGGAGACGTTTCCATTGAAAAGAAAAAAGTTTTTCATACTAAAACAAGAAAGAAAGTCGGTCAAGCCCGACTATAACATACTCTGTACCAAGAAATTTTGTCTTTTGATCATAACTCGAAAACCGTTCATCCGATCTTCTTCATTCCTTTTCGGATCGATAAGTTATTCTAATAACTAAATATGTCCAGAAGGAACAAGCCATCTATCTTCAAAACTGTGGGAGATATGACGTTTTTTCTAAATTGCGGGGGCGGGAGGGGGCGTGGCCAAAATTGAAAATAAACTTGATCTGCCTGCAGACATAAGAAGCATATGTCCCATACACGACAAACCTCTATCTCTTACCACCTCTGAGATCTGTGCGTTCAAACGGACAGACAGACGGACATGGCTATATCGACTCGGCTGTTGATGCTGATCAAGAATATATATACTTTATGGGGTCGGAGATGCTTCCTTCTGAATGTTACATACTTTTGCACAAACTTATAATACTCTATGTACCTACGGTACAGAGTATAACTAGTTTTCAGACCAATTGTTCCTATGGGTGCTATGAGATATAGTCATCCAATCCGGTCGGTTCCGACATACAGGGTGTCCCGGGAACTTTTACAAGTATTTGAATGCCCAATAGAACACAAAAAGAGGAACATTTTTTGTTCTTGTACCATGTGTCTAAATTAGACCGTTTATGAGTTACAGCGATTCGAAGTAAATGCAGTTTATTTCGAAACTACTTGTTTTAATAGTAAAATTTTTTTTTTAGCTTATGATTGCATTTCAATCTTCTGAATTTCGAAAACCAACAAAAAATTTATTTGTCAATTCAGCTATGAAATTTTCAAATCGGGAGTACGCTGACATAGTGATACTGAACTTGTGTGCGGCGTATGTACGCAGAAGGCGTATTCCCAACGAAAGAGTATTTCCAGGTTCGTATAATCGCCTAGCAGAAACTGGAAATGTGTCAAAACCAGCCGGCGACCGTATTCGAGGTCACGACGAAAATGTTGAGGAGTCTGTTTTGTTCGCTGTTGAAGAAGATCCAACCACAAGCGTGCGTCAGTTGTCTCGCCGTTTGGGGGTTCAAAGAAATCGTGTCCATAGAGTGTTGAAAAATAATAGAATGCACCCATATCACTACCAGCCCGTGCAAGAACTGCATGAAGGTGATAGTCAGCGTCGTTTGGACTTTTGCTGATTTATGGTGGAAAAGGATGAAGATCTTTTTAAATGCATTTTATGGAGCGATGAGTCCACTTTTGACCGGGAAGGCATAGTTAATTTTCACAATTTGCATCATTATGCTACGGAGAACCCTCATGTCAAAATGCAGACGAAGCATCAATGAAGATTTAGTTGCAATGTTTGGGCAGGTATCATTGGTAAGTAAACTCAAACTCAGTATTTTGAGTAAGATTATAACGTGCACTGCTGTAGGAAACCATATTATAGGACCAGTTTATTTACCGCAGAGGCAAAACAGTGCGGACTATCTTGATTTCCTTCAAAACCGCCTTGATGTTTTGTTGGAGGATGTGCCCCTAGCGCTAATACGTTCAATCGTTTTTCAACACGATGGCTGCCCCGTGCATACAAGCCGTATCGTAAAAGACTTTTTGAACCAACAATATGGAGATCAATGGATCGGCAGAAACGGTCCCATTCAATGGCCACCTAGGTCACCCGATTTAAGTCCCTTGGACTATTTTATTCGGGGAAGAGCCAAGGGAACTAGTATACACTGAAGAGATATTGAATATTGAACAATTAAAGGAAAAAGTCGACAGTGCATTTCAAACAATGAAAACTGAAATTCAGCTAAACGTCACTACGACTGAAATTAGAAGGCGTTGCGAAATGTGCATTAGTGTCGAAGGTTCTCATTTTGAGCATTTGCGTTAAAATTTCGAAAAGAAAAAAAAATTGATTTTCAAATTAGTTTTTTTAAATGTCAAAATAAATTTTAATGAATTTTAAAACAAGTAGTTTCGAAATAAATGCAGTTTACTTCAAATCGCTGTAACTCATAAACGGCGCAATTTAGACACATCTTTTTGTTTTCTATTGGGCATTTAAATACTTGTAAAAGTTCCCGGGACATCCTGTATAAGAAGCGTGCAGCAAAAAGAAGGCTCTGTGCAAAATTTCAGCTCGATAGCTTTAAAACTCAGAGACTAGTTCGCGTAGAAACAGACAGACAGACGGACGGACAAAGCTCAATCGCCTCAGCTCGTCACCCTGATCAGAGTAAAGATAGATGGTTCGTTCCTTCTGGACATATTTAGTAGTCAGGATAACTGATCGATCCGCCAAAGGAATGGTGAAGATCGGATAATCGGTTGTCGTTGGTACAGAGTATGTTATAGTCGGGCTTGACCGACTTTCTTTCTTGTTTTTATATTGATTTTTAATAAAATATCCAAATTTGGATTGGAATTGGAAATCTGAAGGACCTTAGCGCAATTGATATATGAAGCAAGTGTTCTTAAAATAAGCCAAAAATGTTCATTCGAACAGGCAAAAGGTGGCAGAACGGTGGTACTTGACCGACAAGCGGCTGCTCGCTTGAAGATTATGGCGCGCATGGATAACTCCAATGCAAATACAATGGTTAAGTACCATCCCTTGTAATTGTAGTAGTCGATGGCCTCCCTCGCAGTTGTGTGAACTTTGATGTTGCTTTCACTATATAAATCGAGAGCTTAAGTTAATGTCGGCCCTGCCGGACTTCGATATACCCGTAACTTAGAGGAACTAGTAATTATAATTACCTTCCTTATGTTAACTAACAGTGCGTTAACATTGAGCATTTGATTGTATTAACATTATGTAAGCAAACAGCGCAACTTTTTTTTATAACCTTTATATAATATCTCTGCCAATTATTATCCGATATTTATGAAATTTTGTGAGATTTTACATACACTAACTACCAAGGCTGCAAACCGGTCCGGAACCGAACCCCTGAGAACCGGTTCGGTTCGGGTTTTTTGGGGTTCGCGAACCGGACCATGAACCAGGCGGCTTACATTTTTGACTCCGCGAACCTGAACCCGAACCGGTCCACTTTTTCGAAAAATGAGGTTCGATTCACCAATTTAAGTAATTTTTTCAACGATACATTCGAAATTCTCCAGCAAAACATTGTTTATTACTTTCTAAGTGCCTCGACAAACGTTATTCTGTTATGAACTGTGTACCATAATTGGCTGCTGTGTTCTGACCAAAAACAATTTGCAAAGCATTACATTGCAGACATGCTAAAGCGCCAAAAAAATGCTTAATGAGAGTTTTCAAAATTTGACAATGAATGACTCAACGTCTGATTGCGAAGACGAGAAGATTATGAAAGCAATAAACAAATATCAAATAAAAAATCTGTGAATTATGTTATAGATTCCTTTGAAAATGGTCCAAGATCACATCTGTAAAGCTCCGGGTTTTTGTTATTTACTGCTCGGTAGTTACAAATGAACTGAATTTTGTTGACCCCTAATATGACTTTCCAAATACCAAATTTAACGTAAGGTTCCAGGCTCCTACAACATGCATCTATATATGTTTTAAAATTTTGGAAAGGTCATAATAACGAAAATTTAAAAATATTGATTTTACTATACTAGCTGTACCAGCAACTCAGGTATCAGTTGAACGAGCATATTCAAAACTTAAGTATGTTCTTTCTGATTAAAGAGCTAGTATAGATAAACAGTTCCTGGAAGATATAATGTTATTTAACTAAAACTAAGCAGTTTCTTAAAGCTGTTAATGTCACCTAATGGATTTGATAATTGAAATAACTTAAGTAATGATCATTCTGATTAAGCACATGGATAGCACATTTTCAACGTATTAATAAATCAAAAGACTAACTATTCTTTTAAGTGCAAGCGAACCAAGGTTCGAACCAGAACCTTGGGTTCAGGGGTTCCAAGAGCCGGTCCGCGAACCGAACCTTTTATTTTACAATGGGTTCGAACCCTCGGACCGAACCTCCTGGAGATTTTTTGAGGTTTGCAGCCTTGCTTACTACACTGCAAAATATGATCTCGATATCTTGAAATTTGTAGGAGATATTCAACAAATTTTATTGCGAGGGCGGGAGGGGACGTTGACAAAATTTAAAATAAACTTGATCTGCGTGCAGACAATACTAGTCTCAATTTAAAATTTGGTGGCTCTTGCTCTTCTAGTCTCTGAGATCTAAGTGTTCATACAGACAGACTGACATTTCTATATAAACTCGACTATTGATGCTGATCAAGAATATATACAGTTTATGGGGTCGGAGATGCTTCCTTCTGCCTGATACGAACATTATACTTTTTACTCTACGAGTAACGGGTATAAACATCGACTTACCGATGGCACCGAAGCCAAGTGGAAAGGAAATCCAAGTGCTTCGAATCCTGGGACACATTCTTGGACTATTTGCTAACGACTGACCAATCAGACAATACTTTGCGCTATCTATTTAGATTGTTTGATTGTCATTCTCCCACCCTACAAAGGCAAGAAGGGTTTCATTGCAGACGTTTCTTATCATGTAAAAAATGTGCCCATCATTTGGAAACAATTAGAAAACAAGAAAGAAAGTCGGTCAAGCCCGACTATAACATACTCTGTACCAGGAAAATTTGTCTTTTGATCATAACTCGAAAACCGTTCATCCGATCTTCTTCATTTTTTTGGCGGATCGATAAGTTATCCTTATAACTAAATATGTCCAGAAGGAACAAGCCATCTATCTTCAAAACTGTGGGAGATATGACGTTTTTTTAAAATTGCGGGGGCGGGAGGGGGCGTGGCCAAAATTGAAAATGAACTTGATCTGCCTGCAGACATTAGAAGCATATGTCCCATACATGTCAAACCTCTATCTCTTACCATCTCTGAGATCTGTGCGTTCATACGGACAGACAGACGGACAGACGGACGGACGGACAGACGGACATGGCTATATCGACTCGGCTGTTGATGCTGATCAAGAATATATATACTTTATGGGGTCGGAGATGCTTACTTCTGGATGTTACATACTTTTGCACAAACTTATAATACTCTATGTACCTTCGGTACAGAGTATAAAAATTATGTACATTTTGAAATAGTGGAAATAGATTATAAATAATTTCTGTTCTAAATTTAAGAAACATGCTTTGCATTATATTTAATCTTAAGAAGTTCGCCTTCGTTGGAAAAGTCCGATTCATGATTACTGAATTACGATTGCTGATTATTCTATGTTAAGGCTTTAGTACATTTGGTTCAAAATACATTCAGGGCATAAAAAACTTAAATGAATACATGGATGTACCCGATATTCTGAAGCCACTTTATTTTTCCCACACAACATTTTCAGTCATAAAAAAGTTGGAAATTTTATAGCACCATCTCAGAACACTTTCTTTTACTGGAATTATATTTTGTCTTTTCTGTGAAGAAAGCATGGAATAAGTTCGTGGGAACACATACACATACTCGCACATGCACAGGTGTGTCCTTTTCTTTAGAAAAATGTCTTAACCTTCTCTTTTTGATACATTTTTTTTTTAATGACTTTGGTAACTTTGACAGGCCAAAAGTAATTAATTTTTTCGGCAAATTTCTCAAACGGAAAGAAACTCGAAAAAATGATTCAGCTAACGAAGGCGGCACAATTAACGCTTGCAACTTTAATTGCGTTTTAATGTGCAGCACCCAATTTGTTGGTGGTTGGGTGCGTCGTGGGGTGGCTCAACGTGCTCTGTCAACCGCAGGCGGCGGCTCAAAGGCGTAACAAGCATTTTGCCGCGCTCGAGCAACATGACACGGGACAAACATTCACATACACACACGGGCACGTGGGAGTGCGAGTCCTTGCTCTCTCTGGCTATGTTCCTGAGTGCCTGCCCCAAAAGCGGCTTAACAAACGCACACACAGAGAAACATCGACCCCATCTCGCACACAGAAACCAACCGACTATTTACATGGCGCCCCATTATGTCCGGACGTGTGTAGTTGTGTCTTTTGTGTCCGGCTTTTGCCCTTTTTGTTGTTGGCCGCACTAAGTGACGTGATTTAAATTTTTATGCCCTTTGAAATTCTCGTCGTCGCTTTGCTTATCGCAACGGCAGACATAAGTAGCTGTCGTTGCCGTTGTCGTCAACTTCCACCACGCTTCCGGCGTACGGGGACAAATCACGTAATCGGGACCTTTGTGGGTCAAGCAGTAGCAACCACAAGCACCAAGTGAGAGACAAGTCTGCCAGTAAATAGAAATAAAGATGCATGACAAGAAAACCGCTGGCAACATGAGCATGAATGTCAGCGGCTGTAAGAGCCCAAGTGAGCGGATTTGGCAATTCCGCAAGAAACTGGAAGAAATTTGCAGTTGCATGTGACAGATTTTTGATACCCTTGAAAGTCAATTGCCAGAAATTCGGTTTAGCATATGTGCACAAATCAAGTTTAAGTCTGAAAACAAGAATTTTATACTGGAAATAATTAATAATCCACAAATTGCTCGCTGTTATCCGCACTTTAAGCTTACATCGAACAGTCGAAGCTTATTTTGCCATCTATCAATTCTTCAAAATAATCGAAGCTTTATGCGGCAGGCCAGGTCTTTGTTTGTAGAAACGGCGGAGCAGGCAAGCAATCGACGGCAGCGGTTCACTGCACCCTAGAACTGCTGAGACTGAGAGCTTTATCATGCGTAACAGTCGGGTGTTCAAAATAATATGAGCTCATAGTAAAATTGATCAAATTTCGGAATTTGTCAGACTTTTCAATATCCTCCTCTTATTTACCCCTCTACCGTTGTCATCCATTAAATCTTAAACATAATAAGACTAAGATAAGACGTTAGCAAGTTTCGCGATTTTCAGAGCTGTTGTATAAGAACATCTGTCTATTTATCTTATCAAAACTCAAAAAGAATTTATGACAAGTGCGCGATATTTTTGACAGTTTGGCAGTTCTAGTTAAGTGGGTGCAATGCCATTTATCAAATCTTCTTAAAATGTGTTATTAAGACGACACTAAAAAAAAAACCGGGATGAGACCCTTAAATTCTAATAGAAGGCACTTCTGTAAGCATCGCCTCATACCCAGTTTTTCAACTATACCCTAGGTTCGCGTTCTATGGGTACTTTTGTACTAGCAACACAAAGCGACAACAATTTTAACTTAGTTATTAATGGTTCAGACCAAAAATCTACAAAATTCAGCAAACAAAGACAAGGACACTGGAAAGTAATATCAAAAAATCGCATTTATCGTACAATTCGTTAGGGTACCTCCAGAAGGTGTCAAACACAGATTCTTGAATATATTTAAAACCGCACGGTAGATTTTTATTAAATGCTAAATTTATGATGGCACAATGGGCTAGATGGTACTCGTCGGCCAAAAAAACGCGAGATGGAGTACCATTTTAAGATTCACCCACGAACATATCCATATAAGTCATAAAGTAGATCCCAAAATAGACCAAACTGCGTTTTCGGTTTCTCCAACATAGCCTTGGTTTGCGGGCTATGTTTATTTTTGTACAAGCAACTGCCTTACAACAACATTGACCATTTTGGGTATTACAAGCTGCACCAAAATTATGCTATTAATCTTATGGGTAATCTGCTTCATTGCAAGCAAGAAAATAGAACAAATTCACTATAAAATGCCTTTAATGGACTAACCGCGATACACTAAGATGCTTCGAACTGAAGTTTTTAAATGCTAATATCTGTTTTCCCGCTGGTAATGAAGATATTTACCCATTAGATTAATTGCATAATTTTTGGGAGCAGTTAATACCCTAAATGGTCAATGTTGCCGTAAGACAATTGCTAGTACAAAAATGCTCGTAGTCAGCGCAAAAATTCTTCGTAAGAAAATCTGCAACCGCAGTTCGGTCTTTTTTTTAGTCTAGTTAATGGACCATTTTTTGGCCGAAGAGTACCATCCCTTAATGACGTGCACTATCCCATTATGCTATCATAAATTTAGTTTTTAAGACAACTCTACCGTGCGAAAACTCTACCGTGCGCATTTAAAGATACGCAAGAGTTTAGGTTTGACCCCTTCTGGTGGTATCTTAACCAATTGCACGAATACCGCAATTTTTTTTGTGATATTACGTTCTCAATGACCCTGTCTGTTTTTGCTGAATCTTGTAGATTTTTATCTTGAACCATTAACATCTAAGTTAAAATTCTTGTCGCTCTGTGTTGCTAGTACACAAGTACCCATAGAACTGGGCATGAGGCGACGCTTACAGAAATGCCTTCTATCAGAATTAAAGGGTCTCATACCGGGTTTTTTCCAAAAGTTTGATTTTGTTGAACTGTGTAATATAAGTTTACGTAATACAAATGTCAATTGCAACTCCTTTTAAAACATCTCCATCTCGGTAGCTTTCTGGTTCTGCAAACTGCTGTCGACGATTGATCGCCAGCTCCGGCTTTTCTACAGATCTCTACCTGGCCTGCCGCTCAACTGGTTCATCGCGAGGTAAATATGATTGTTGTTAGTTAGTCAAATCCTCATTTTCTCCGATATTAGAAAGTGGGCAAGGCTTTTGTACTGATCTGTTGTACGTATTTAAAGACAACGAGATAAGATTTGGCTGATTGCCAGGCAGATTCTTCTTTGTCTGGACCCTTTCCTCTTCACCCGTTCCTGTCCGTTCCGTTCTGTCTAAGAGCTATCAAAATCGATATTCTCATCGTGTTCCATTCTTCCAATAAGTATAGACTCTCTATTTTGTTGATGGCGAAAGAAGCGCTTGTTATTCCAGCTCTTGTGCCCAAAAACGTTTCAACTCCGATGTTAGAATGGGCTGCAGTCGACGCTCTCCAAAGTAAAATAGGGTTTTCTCAATGTACCCAAGGTGTAAAGGTGCAAGTCTCCAAGGCTAGGGCGTATCCAGGGGCATTCGGAGGTAGCCTTAGGATTTTCTTCAAGAAGAAGGTCTGTAGACTAGTCACCACCTAAAAACAAAACTGTATCCCCATACCTGTGCGGCATAAGACTGAAGTGCTCTGCATGCATCGTTGAACAGCTTCCATTTAGCTCTGGTGCTTACATTCGGCTTTGCCAAAATGGAGTTCCATATGTAGATGATGCTGGCTTGTGCCTCTGCATTATAGGTATATTTTTTTGCAGCTGCAAGTCTGCCACCCCGTCCATTAGACCATTATCTAAGATTTTACTAGGTTGACCTCCATTCCCCATTTTGTAGCTTATCGACTAAGATGACGATGTCATTCGCATAAAGTAGCAGGCGAATATAAACTCCTCCTACACAAATTCCTCCTTGCAGGCTATGGTGCAGATCTTCCAAATAAAGCACAAACAACAGGTGGCAAAGTATGCATCCTTGTCTTAGTCCGACTTAAGTCTCAAAATAAGTCGACAGCAGGTCACCCTTGCAAACCGACGCTTCCGTTAGAACGTAAACTCATTCCAGGAACTTGTCATATTTTGAAGAAGTCCCATTTGGTGCAGCATTTACCAAAGTAGATTCCTTGCTTCAGGTTTATTATTGCTGTGGAATAGTTTATACTGATTCCTATCGCCTTGGGTTTTCAGACCAGTGGTTCGGTAATTTCAATCGCATGGAAAATGTAAGTCACAGAATTGAAACTAATCTCAACAAGTTTTAGGGAAATATCTTCTGATATCATCACAAAAACAATGACAAGCAATTGACTTTGGGACAACTAAAGCAACCAGCCCTTACTCCCTTACAAATACCCTACTCCAACATGTTTTGACCACTGGACAAAGTGCAAAGCAAAAAACGAAAATCATTGAGTATTTCTCGTTATCTTTCCTTTTTCTCGAGAACAAGTGGACACTGGACTCCGCAGCCGGCAAGACAAAAAAAAATAGGCAGACAGGCAGAAGACACAAGGGAATAAGCAAAAGGCAATGTCCAAACAACTCATTTCATATTTCAAGGACACTACGTCTCTTTCTGTCCTGGCGCCAGCATCAAGTTGAAAGTAATTACAAAAACGGTTCGCCATTATCGACGCTTGTCAATTGTCATTTAAAGTTCAATATAAACGAGACCTACTGATTAATCCCCCAGGATGGCAACTGGATAAAGACAAAAAAAAAAAAAGCTCAAGTCAAGTTCCACTTATGTATGAAATCAATAATATTATCTTTCATATTATGGCCACAGCTTCCTCTCGTTTTTAATCCCCTTTCCATTAAACATTTAATCACCAATTTTTCACGAGCCTCTCCTTTTGGTAAACAATTGCACCAGGCCTCCAATTATGATGATTTTCGTTTCAACGTTTTTTCTTTATTTAATTGTTTAATTTTCTTTTAATTTGTATACGTTCCACGAATGTCGACCCAACCAACAAAAAGATAAAAAAGTGGGGGGGGGGGGGGGGGGGGGGGGGGGGCGAGAAATTTGTGTGTCATTTGGGTTGATGCTGATAGCGTGAGCTCACCATAATGAAAATTGGTTTCTGGTAAAAAAAAGAAGAAAACTGTAAGAAAAAAGTGGGACTTATCGGGGCCAAGTGGCCATCATTAACCTGGAGGCATTCGACATAAGTAATTATGTTAACTGCTAATTGTGCATGGGTGCTAGATGGGTTAAGTGGCCAATGTCTGCCAATCTCGGACAATGCGAAAGCAAAACGTAAAGATAATGATGATTGACCCAAAGGGTGCACCAGTTTTTCACATTCACCAGCAGCATTAAACGGACGTGCAGTGGAAGTAGTTGTGTTGCCTGTTTGGTTTTTGTTAAAGCAATTTGCGGCAAAGTTGGAAAAGTAAATTTTTTGATAAAAATATGCCAAATCCTATTCAATTGAAATGCATTTATATTTGATGTGAAAATTTGTGTATGCACCCGGAGAAACAAAACCAATTAAAATTTTCATAAAATAAGAGCATACAATTTTTATGGAATACAACACAAGTCAACAAAATGAGAATTTTTTGGGAAGAATTGGTAAGCAAGAATCTGTTTTGAGAAATTACTTCTAGATAAATAACTAGCAATTTGCTTAAGATGTCTCTTTTGAATCTTTTATGACACTTTTTATAAGGAACCTATACTAACTCTCTTCACTCTCGGTGATATTATGTTAAAGTATTGCCTCTTAGCTTTAAAACCAAATATCCCAAATAATTGTGCAATTTTTTAGAGCAAAGATATACCATTTTAAGCCGGTTGTGGTGCAGCGGGTAGTGTGTGTGCCTACTGTGCAATAGTTCATAGGCTCCATCTCGCCTCCTGGACAATGAAATGGAATAGTTATACTCTGTACCGTAGGTACATAGAGTATTATAAGTTTGTGCAAAAGTATGTAACATCCAGAAGGAAGCATCTCCGACCCCATAAAGTATATATATTCTTGATCAGCATCAACAGCCGAGTTGATATAGCCATGTCCGTCTGTCAGTCCGTCAGAAAGCACAGATCTCAGAGATGGTAAGAAATAGAGGTTTGACGTTTATGGGACATATGCTTCATATCTCTGCAGGCAGATCAAGTTTATTTTCAATTTTGGCCACGCCCCCTCCCGCCCCCGCAATGTAGAAAAAACGTCATATCTTCCACAGTTTTGAAGATAGATGGCTTGTTCCTTCTGGACATATTTAGTTATTAGAATAACTTATCGATCCGCCAAAGGAATGAAGAAGATCGGATGAACGGTTTTCGAGTTATGATCAAAAGACAAAATTTCTTGGTACAGAGTATGTTATAGTCGGGCTTGACCGACTTTCTTTCTTGTTTTCTTTTTAATAAACTTACACACCTTCTCCAGCTGTTGGCGCCAGCTGTAAAGCAACTAAAGCTAAGACTAGATTTACACGGTGAAGCAAACTTCTTGGAGTTTTCTTAGTAGGCGAGCGAATCAGTTTAGATTCTAAACCTTTTCTTTATAAAACGATTTCATTTTTCCTTGAGTATTCCGCCCTCTAAGAGAACTTTATGAACTTTGCTTCACCGTGTAAATCCCAATTTCTCAAAGTCCGGTTGGTCAACTTGACAGGCAGTTTAACCGAATTTGAGTGTCTCATGATGTATGTGGCGTAACTTAAACGCTGCTCATCCACCGGTCAACTTTAACCACGAGCTCAGCCCCGATAAAATTATCGCTATTTTTATCGATATACAAACAGCTGGCCGCACACTTGCTTTAATTATTGCAATATTTGCTGCAACGTAAAATGCTTATGAATAAACGAATTATTGAACTCCACGCTATGGAAATGCAATTCGATGAGGCAGAACATCGAATTTCAGTCAACTTTTGAGCTAGGTACGGAGACGCTGAGAATTTTCTCGCAGCGAGAATTGTTTCATAATGCTCAGAGCGGCCTCTGAGACTGTAGGGTGACCAGAAATCAGCCAAAAGTCACTGAATCTGAAACGGTCACTCTGTGCTGGTCAGCTGTTGTTTGTTTACAAAACAAAGTGCGCTAAAGAAACTTAAATAATTTTGTGAAAATGTAAACTGGAAGACTCTTTGATGAATGAAATGAATACTATAGTTGTTTTTATGGATTCATTTTGAGTGGCGCTGGAGTAGGAGGAGAATTTATGGAGCAAATTGCATCGAATTGCTGTTTGCTAGTCAAATCCCATAAAATGAGATGCGATTTTACCGCTTCGATTAGCGCCACTTGTTCGTCCTCCGTAGAGATTTGCAAATGCCCTTTGTATTGTTTTTTTTTGTGATTTTGGCTTTCATTTTTTTCTTGTAGGTACTTCTGACAATTATCAAACATGCTAGAATTTATCAGCTGCGTGGCCAAAAAACGAGTTGGCAGGCCATGCTCATTTTTAGAGCGCATTTGTGGTGTCTCCGTACTCGCTCTGAGCATGTGCTCTGTGAATTTTCTGCAGCGTATTCTCTGAGCTATGTAATTAGATGGGCTCCGAGAAAATTCTCAGCGTCTCCGTACCTAGCTTTAGGCAAAACAATGACCACTAACAACTAATACCATTAAAAAACAAACAAACCAAGCCGAGTCGGCTGCGTACTCATTGGTTTAGTCAAACAGTATGGTCACACTGAAGCTGCGATAGGCATTTATCGATATCAGGCGAAACTGCTGCTGAGAAACAAACTGACGAACAAATTGACCGGTGGTTGGCTAACCGGAACCTTTGAGAAATCGGGCCTAAATCTAGTCTAAAAAAATTAAACTGCAGGTCCTTTTCTCTTGTGCGCATATTAGTAGCACACAAGCTAAGTGATTGAGAGAAGCCTGACTTGACTTCTTGGGGCTGTATATTTAATTAATTTTCTCAACTATGAAGACAAGTGTTAAAAATTTGTAAATTGTTTACTGCCCAAAATTATGCAATGCAATATCACTATTAAATGGTTAGCCAATTAGTATTGAATTCTTTTAAAAACATTCAACATCATCCAACGTAATTGAACAATTGTTTTCAAAACGGTATATCTTTGCTTAACCTTTTTTTAGAAATTTTTGTGATACTTTATTTTCAAACAAAGCGAGCCAAACTAAACATAAATGTTCTCCATAAGCCGAGCCTATAAGGATTTTTAATATGCATCTTTAGCAACTTGAAGCTCAAGCTAACATCATCGAGAATCAATACCAACTGTTTAATATACTGGACATTGTTGCCTAGTGCCACTTAACAATAAAACTCTTAGTTCCACAAGAGTTGGCAATAATATGAAATGAAATGATAAACAATAAATGTACACTGAGAGAAAAAAACCTAATCTAAAGTCCAAAATAAAATCCTTATTTTAAAGAAGCTTTTAATTCTTGGTAACTTAACTTAATAACTCTGAAATGAGATTAAAACTATTTAAAAAACACAAGTAAGGGCACTGCAGTCGAGTGCCCCGACTGCAAAATACCCTGTTCATTTGATTTCAGAAGGGTCGGTTCGGTTTGAAAACCGTGTCGGTTCTGAACCGGCTCGCATCCCCTTTTTGTTTTATTTATTTAATTTTTAAAAGTGAGCTTTTTTTTTTTTTATTTTTTGTTATGGGCCTTGTTTGTACAAAGCCACGAGGCTCTAACTTGAAAATTGTGGATCTGACGGCTTATATACTCTGTACCGTAGGTACATAGAGATTTAAGTTTGTGCAAAAGTGTGTAACAGCCAGAAGGAAGCATCTCCGACCCCATAAACTATATATCATATCTTGATCAGCATCAACAGACGAGTCGATATAGCCAAGTCCGTCTGTCCTTCTGTCTGTCCGTATGAACGCACAGATCTCAGAGATGGTAAGAGACATCTCTGGGACATATAAGACATATGCTTCTTATGTCTGCAGGCAGACCAAGATAGTTTTCAATTTTGGCCACGCCCCCTCCTGCCCCCGCAATTTTGAAAAAACGTCATATCTCCCACAGTTTTAAAGATAGATGGTTTGTTCTTTCAAGACATATTTAGTAATCGGGATAACTTATCGATCCGCCAAAGGAATGATGAAGATCGGATAAACGGTTGTCGAGTTATGATCAGAAAACTGTTAGCTGCATTCAGCTGCTACAGCAGCATCAAAATTTATGCTGAGAGTAGAATTTCGGCCGACTTCTTCCTTGTTTTATCTCACTTTGTCTGCGTTTCGAACTCATAACACACTTACCTTGTCTCTGCAATTTAAACTTAAATGCTGGCATCTCAGCCCATACGACTACCAAGCACTCGCGCGGCATTGCCGCAAGTGACTAGCGACGAAGAGCCAATGAATCTAGATGAAACACATAGCTTATGTGTAACGAATTTAAGCTATAATTTGCGTTTAGAAGTTCCACACGCTCGTGTGGGCTTTCATATGCAAACGTTAATGTAGAAGGCCCTCGTTTGCCTCGTTTATATTGGGGGATGTCCCAGAAATATCTTGCGATTTTCGAATAAACGCTTTCATTTCAAGCTAAATCTGCTTGCCTTTATTTGTAAAATGTTTCCAAAAAGTTGGGCTACTAGATTAGATGGCAAAAGTTGAGAGATTTAAAACCGACCCAGCCCAGCTCCTACCGGATAAGATTTCGATTGGGATGCCTATTGCGTCTTGTAAACTAAAAATAAGGGAATCTACCCTCGGGGCCCACTCTAAATTTTAAAAGAACTTTAACACTACTGCGTCTAGGTAGACAGAATGTTTCCCTTCTCGTAGGAGACCGCTAGACTTGGCATCAGCCACAATGACTACTGCAGAAGCTGTTGCTCAGTTGATGAAGAAGAAAGCGTCCAGCATCTCCTATGTCACTGTCCAGCGCTCAGTAGGAGACGATTCGCAATCTTAGGTCAGCATTTCCTAACTGAAATTTCAGCAGTCTCTGAAATAGAGATTACTTTATTACTTAAATTTGTGCTACTTTCAAAGTGGTTTAGAAGGGATGACCCTCCCTTTACTGTCTAAAAGTAAAATTAGGGGTTATATGGTATCATAATGGACCTATTTTTGCTTTAGGTGAAGGAGCATCACCGCTCCTACCATCTCAACCTAACCTAACCTAAGACCGACCAAGTAGATTTGATGCGTACGATTTCCTTCAGCGTTTCTGTCACTTTAGATCTAAAGTTCTCCTAGTTTAGTTTAAAATTCAATTGATTATACGAAAATCTCTAGAGATTTCTGAAACACCGCCCATTTTTTATTTCTACACGTAGCAAGAAGTTTTTTTCACATGCTACGTTTGCCTTTCAGTTTTCTACATTTCTCGTGGCCCCCCCCCCCCCACGAACTACGTTTCGCTTAGGATCCACCTACCGTAGCTACACGTGGCGTGTAGCTAATTTTCTGTGTAGGTAAAATGTTTATTCCTGTGAGACAAATATAGTAATTATCACTTTGTACCGATCCACCATACTCTTAACTCTCCACGGCAGCACTTTACACTCTTTTCACACACAAATCAGATTAATATTACAGTCGGAATGGAAAGACTTTTCTTAAGTTCTAAACCTTGTTAAAAATGTGATTTTACTCTAAACTATTTGAAAAGAAGATTCCGATTCTACGCACAATCATTGCCAACACAATAGACTATTGTATTCATATTTTTGTCAAGCGCCAACAGCCCGAACTTTGATATCATAAACATGGTGTTTTGTGAGTTTGATGCATGCCGATGTGTTTTGGTTACACCTCTCTCTTCTCACTGCATACATGCAATTATGTTTGGTCTAACTGCAGCCACATTTCATCTGAACAGTGCAAATTATACATTATTTGCTCTGCCCATGTGTACTCTATGCCAATATATCATTGCACTGCCGACCGCTGTCTCCTATCGCAAAATAAAAAAAAAAGAAGTGCGGAATAACTGACACGGCGACAAATTTTTGCTTGCTGTTTATAGCTGGACATGTCCCGTGTCCCATTTTTCTGACCCAAAGTACGTAAACATATTTAACATATATGCAAATTGTCATCGAAGTGTCACGCCCCCGACCCTCCGCCGTGTGTGTAGCACATTCCGCGCTATTTACAATGGACCACACTCGATGTTGTTGTTTATAATTTATTTATGCAAATTCGGCGAACAAGCAACACTGCAATGCAGAGAAGGCCATGGCAGCGGGAAGAACTGCAAATACGCAGTGCAAATAGCTGTGGCAAAATCAAAACTAAAACAATTTCCAATAAAATTAATTGCCATCGGCCGCCGTTCTGTAATTTATTTATTTGAAGAAAAAAAGAAAGAATATTAATTTACAAATACCTCAAGGTTTCAGCATTTTAATTCCATTGGGAACTGCGTCTGCATGCCGCTTGTCCTGAAAAGGACTTTGGCATCTCATGAATAGACATTCATGTAGAAAATTACAGCGCCTAATTGTGGGCTTTGAAAACTATTTTGAAGCCAGAAAGAGGCTTATTGAAATGCAAAAACAAAAGTCTTTTGAATCGTACGCGAGGGGGAGAACCAAATAGGCTTCAAATGCAACCTAATAAAACGTAAGCTTTAAGTTTAGGAACAGAATTGAACCAATGAGGCACAGTGCGTACAATACACACAGCCAAGGGCATACAAATAGTACTTGAAACCAATTATATTTTCATAAATTTATTTATAAGTTTCATACTTTTTTTTATTACTCTTGCATTCAGAGTTGATTTGCCAAGTTAGGGATAAACCAGCGCAGAGCTTACACACTCTTTGTGTTGAAAACCCTGCAGTACATTCGGTTCAGGGGTAGTTGGTGATGTTTCTATAATTCATACTTAAACAAGCAGACAACATGTTGTTAATATATTCTGCAGAGTTTTTCCTTTGCATTTTTTCAACTTAAAGAGGTCGTAGCGCCATCAGTCATTCCACAACAGATATAATTTCGTTCTGTTTGCAAAACAAAATTCGGTAAAATTTCTTGGAACTGGCTCATACTTTTTAATGATATGGAGGTCGGTAAAATACTATCAGAACTATCAATTCAATAAATATGAATCGATCGATACAGTTTGAATCCAACGGATTTGCTTCGCATGAATCACATCTTTTATGACAGGAAGTTCGGACTTTAAGCCTCTACGGCAGTACAATGGTGACACGATTAATCGTTAAAAAAATGTTATGAAAATCATTAACAAAAGCAACCTTTTCCGAGCCGAAAATGTTTCGTTGCCTCAAATTCTATTGAGTTCACATTTCTAAATTTTCATTTAGATTGGCATTCGCAATGACAATCAATAAGTGACACACGTACAATTATACGTGGCATGTTCTCGCTTGGGCATACCCTTGGAGCTTTTTGTGTTATTCAATTGAGAAATTAATAATGATTGCTGTTTTTGTATAAAAATTCTAAACAATATTTTAATAAGTAAGCTCTTTTGGTTTTGAGGCAATGTGTCTCTATTCTTACCCATGATTTGTACTTGACTAGAATGGCATTAAAAGTGATTATTTGGAGTCAAGGATCGCCCTTTTCCCTGGGAAAAAAAAGTTTTACTGCTGTATGCTCCAAGAAATCAAACAAAAACTGTGGTCTTTAAGCAGCTTTTCAACTGCATTATGCATTCTGTTAACTCATTTATCACCATGTGGGATTCTATTTTACCAAAAATCATATTATTTTTATTATTTTATTGAAAGCAAGGCATGAGACGCCAAAGATATAAAGAGAAAGCAAAGCTAACTTTGTCTGTGCAGTAAGTTTTGATTCACTTGAAACGGATCTTGAATGTGAATTAAACATTGACCAAAACTGTGACTAAAATAGTGACCAAAACAGCAACCAAACGGTGAACGAAGCCGTGACCAATACAATGGCTAAAACTGTGACCAACACTGTGAATGAAGCATTGACCAAACAGTGCACATTAGGCTGAATAGCCAAGACAATGTTTTATGATGTTTGTTATTTATTCTAAAAAAAGATTACTTCAAATATAACAATTCCAAAAGTAAAAGCTGTCGGTGGGCAATTCTTGACTTTTACCAGGCCTACAAAGTCAGATGTTTGCTTGCCTGATTGATTACATAAAAAAGCGAGAAAATGTACATATGTTATCTTTGCCACAAGAGACAATTTCTGCTACTGAACAAATAATATGTATGAAATATGCAAAATACAGTAAAATTGATGTATTATGTAAATTATATTAAGCAATTGTGTTAAACCTGTAAGATTATTAACAATAATAAGTTTTGTGATACGCCCTTAGTCTGAGAAAACTTAATTAAAGCACCTTTCCCCCGTGGACTTAAAACTAGCTTTAGCCCACTTTCGGCCAAAATGTTTTTAGGTTAAAGTGTTCTTCAAAGTAGGCATTCTCACCTGTTATCAACACTTTTTGCCAGATTTTGCCCGTTCTCCGACTTTTAGGAAAGATTAAGCTCAGCCTAGGACGTATTTTCAATGTGAGGCAGATCAATAGTAGAGAAAAACTATACTATATATTTTAAGGGATTTTTTTTAACAAATTAACATCAAAAACGTAATCATAGTATAAAAAATGCAAAATTAATAAAAAACAAAAAAATGTTACGTATCCGCCACGTGGGACCATATGGGCAGCTTAAAACTTTTTATTACCTGTTCCCATTAAAAATGGGAAAAAGGGGATCATGAAGTTTGTGCAAAAGTATGTAACATCCAGAAGGAAGCATCTCCGACCCCATAAAGTATATTTATTCTTGATCAGCATGAACAGCCGAGTCGATATAGCCATGTCCGTCTGTCCCTCTGTCTGTCTGTATGAATGTGTCGATCTCAATGACTATAAGAGATAGAGCCACAAATTTTTGCATGAAGGTAGACTTATGCTGTACGCAGATCAAGTTTGTTTCAGATTTGGAAAACTCCCCCGTCCCCTTTTATCCCCAAAAAACCGGCATATCCTAGACCTAAAAAAACAGATCCAGATCAGATCCACAATTTTCAAGTTAGAGTTAGAGCATGGTTTAGCTAGGCCTAATATCAATCTATTCTGAAAAGCACAATCAGATCGGACAAAAAACACTGGAGTTATAAGCGAAACAATTGAGCTGATAAGAGCACCCCCCCAGTTGTTAGTCAGGACTAGAAAAAAGTGTTGCCTACATTCAGGATGACAATTTAAAAGCTGTTACAAAATCCGGTTACATTCATCTTCAAAAATTGAAAAACAAATAAATGAAAACAAATGAACAATGTATTTTGTCCCTTACTTATTCTAAATGATATTGTGGTTGATGTTATCAACATCACCAAGTTTCAACTCTATGGCTGCAGTTGTGGACTTTAGGCCAAAAATTTGGCTTTTCAGCCTAGTGTGCAGTGGTCAAAACATACACTAAAACAGGGACCAAAACAGTGACTAAATCAATGACATGACCAGTAACCACAACAAACTCTAAAGCAGTGACTTTAACAGTGTCCAATACAGTTACCAAACAGTGATCGAAACTGTGATTCAAGCCGTGACCAAAACAGTGACCAAAACTGTTTTATTCCTGAAAGCGTTTTACGATTTGATTTAATTTTTTTTTAAGCAGATTTAAATCAGTTGACGGAGTCACCCTTTTTGCGCACCGATTTGATTTAAATTTCATGAACAGCTGGAAGTGTGACCCTACAGCTGATTGATCATTGGCGCTAAATCAAACTACATGCATATAAGAGTATTAAATCCATTTTTCTAAGCTTCGTAAATAGTAGCTTCGGGGCAGAATATGTTATTTTATTATGTGCACAATTTTACAATAGCAACTTTAATTATTTATGTATTTTGTGTCACAATTTGGCAGATCTGAAGTGAGAGAGGAAGGATGATATTGTAAATGCATTTGTTACGTAAAGCATTCTAAGAGAATTGGGCAGATATGGAGTCTTGAGTCTTGGAGTACCATGACTCCGTCCACTTTAGACCAGTCATCTTTTTTTGCATCAAAGAGATACGGTTGCGTTCTAAATGCATTCAATAAAAATTCATTTAATTATTAAAGCTTGAAATGTATCAAATCGTAACGATCTGCATAATATCAACACAGCAGATTTCAAACAAACATGAACAAACGGTCACACCAAAACGAAATCAAATCTTAATCAGCCGTAAAGCTGATTTTTATAAATCTTTTAGTATGATCGCTTTCAGGAATACCACTATTGAATTAAGCATTAAGCATAAGACAGTGATCAAACAATGATCGAAGCAGTGATCGACTTAGTGACTAATACAGTGACTAAAACAGGGAAAAAAGAGTGACTAAAACAGTGCACAAAACAGAAGAATGCAACAACTTTGCCACCAATCCATTTCGATAATATTGTGAGATATGCGCCGGAAAAATCATAAAACTATTTGGGAACTATTGTTTTAAAGCTGAGCTTTGATACGATGAGTTCGTAAAAGTTACATAACTAACGTTTTATTTATTTACAAACAGTTCCGATGCATTGTAAAAACTACATACGAACTAAGTTCCGCTATGGCTAGGGCCTTAAGCTATATTATACAGGGTTGTCCATATTCGACGGACCCATCTTGGCCATAACTTTTGACAGAGATGTCAGATCGCTTAATGACATACCGCGTTTGAAGCGTCAGTCCAAGCAGATTTTTACCATGGAACAATACACGCCACGCGAGCGCTCTGAAATAGTTGAAATTTACATTCAACAGAACAAGTCAATTGTGAAAACTCAACGTGCTTTTAAAAAATTAAAAAATGTGAATAAGAAAACCGTAAACAAGCAAAATTGCCGTATTTACGCCACTGAAAATCCTCCAGGAGATTCAAGAAGTGCCTCTTCATGACGAAAAAGTCACAGTTTGGTGCGGCGTTAGTGCGAAAACGGTCATTGGGCCGTTTTTCTTCCAAAATGAAAATGGCCATGCTGTTACCATCATCCAGGAGCGTTATCGCGACATGATGACCAATTTTGTGATGCCAGTTATTCGTCGAAAGCGTATGAGGCAGTTCTGGTTTCAACAAGACGGCGCTCCACCGCACACAAGTCGCATAACAATCGATTTTCTGAAGAAATTGTGTCCGGGCCGTTTGATGTCGAAAAGTGGTGATTTGGACTGGCCACCGCGTTCGCCCGATTTGACGCCGCCTGACTTCTTCTTGTGGGGATATTTGAAGTCAAAGGTTTACGTTAACAAGCCAAGGACCGTAGAAGAGCTCAAGGACAACATTCGTGAAGAAATAGCCGCTATTCCGGCCGAAATGTTGGCGAAAACGATGGAAAATGCTGCAAAAAGGGCACAATACGCCATCAACGCCAGAGGCGGCCATTTGAGAGATATCATATTCAAAAATTGATGAAAACAAATCTACTTGGAACAAATTAAATGATTAAGATTGCCAACCGCCAAATTTTTATTTTTTTCTTTGATTTTTTTAAAAAAAACATGGGTCCGTCGAATATGGGCAACCCTGTACATATGTCCGTATAGAGTTGTATTGGCTAACTAATTTAATGTTAATTTTAAATATAATTTATATTTATGAATGTATTTATTTTTTTGGGTTTGACATATCTGTTGTTTATATAGATAGGTAAATATTTGATTCTTTTAAAAATTTGATTATGTTTTCTATATCTTCTTTAGAGGGATTGTCCAATAGGGGAAAGACGTTTGAGTGGGGAAAGTATTTGGATCGTGTATTGTAGAAGTGTTTACATTCTGAAAGGATGTCTTTAGTGAATAGTATAGTGGTGGTGTTACAAACGGTGCAGATTGGGGTGGTGGCTTTGTCAAATATGTGCTTATGAGTGAGTTGTGTATGCCCAAAACGGAGTTTCAGGATTTTGTTGAGGTCAAGGCTGGAAAGTGTGTCGTTAAATTGAAATTGTGCATAATTTGAGAGGCGTGTTTTGTTTCGATTTATTTCTTTATAGTGTGTGTTTGTGTTGTTCCAGATAACGTTTGGTTTATTTTGGTAGTGGGATTTTATAAATTCTTTTGTGGCTGAGTAGTTGAGGTTGGTTGAAGAATGTCTTTGCTGCTGAATTAGGATTCTGTTGCCTTTAGCAGCAAGAATTTGTCGAATTGTTTGGACGTAGTACGACGAATTTGCAGAATTGGATATGGCTTTAATTGCTAAGAATGAGTCGAAAAAGATGCTGTAGTTTTGGTTATTATTGGAAATTAATGTTAGGGCATGATGGATGGCTATTATTTCTGCGGAGAAGATTGAGGAAAAATCGGGTCGAATGGCTTGGTGTATTATTGTATCTCTAGAGTATCACTTGGAGCCGTCTGTATAAATAAATCTAAAATTTGGGTGGGAGTCAGTAAGTGCAAGATGTTGTTGTTTATGGACAATTACGGGGATATGTTGCTTGGGAAGATTGTGGAGAGACAAGTTGATTTGTTTAAAATTCATTTTCCAAGGTGGCCGTAGGTCTTTTGTGGTTTTGGTCGGATCTACGGTTAGTCCCAGAGCTTGGGATGAAATTGTGACTTTGTGTAAAACAGATTGATATTTGATAAATGACAAAACTGCGAATCTTAGCAACCAATTCTTTGGTTGAAAACACTAATGCGTGTCATTTTTTCTCGGGCTCTTCCTTTGCCATTCAACCATTGTTATATCAATCTGATTATCCCTCGTAAAGGATGTTTGACAATGCCCACTCTGTTTTTAAGAAGGAAAAGGAATGGAAAAAGTGGTTCGTAAATATTTGTAACTTTAATGTATTGATCCAAATATCAATCTTTTCACTGATTTGCTGCTTACTCTAGCTGTACATAAGTAGGTACATACATATAGATGATTTAGCAGCTCAACGCTCAGCACTTGACCACAACTCACTTAAAGCCTGTCCTGCCACAAATGGCCTTAATGCCCAAGCAGCAGCAGCAGCAGCAATGGGATGAGAGGTTGGGAGCTGACTGCTCAGGCAAACAATTTATGGCAATTCTGTGCTGTGTCTGTTTCACCAGCCAAGCCAAGCCAATCCAATCAGTAGGCCCACATCTTAAAGGCGGCAAGCTATTTTAAATTCCAAATCGGGCAGACACAACCTTTAATCAATTTTCGCCTCCCCCAAACAACAACAACAACTGGAAATCAGACACAGGAAGGGAGAAGAAGGGAAACAGCTGGAGGTGAAAGCTGGGCCGCCGCCGCCGCCCGCAATACTCTGGAGTGTGTCATAAAATGCCAAAACAAATATAAATTTTCACACAATTCAATTTATATGCCCGCAGCCAGCACCGGCGGGACCCGAAAAGCAAAGGATGCCAAGGATACAGTTTCGAGAGGCCCGCAGCTGTAACTGTATCGACAGTTCCAAGCAGTTCTCGCTGGCAAAACCCATTGTCTACTCATTTTACCACTTGATTGTGTTTGCACAACATCCCGGCCAAAAAATGTCGCGGCATCGAGTTCCAAGTGCAACAAAAACCCATCCTCCTTCCAGAAACAAAAACAAGAACAAGAATGACATTCGAAATGCAAAGGCGTTGCTTAAAGCAAACATTTTATGGCCAAAAACAAAGTTCAATCAGAGCTCGTGCCTTGGCTGCAAATCAAATAAACAAAATGCATATAAAAAAATAAATAAATAAAAACAAAAATAGATTCGAATGCGAAAACTTTTCCATCAACTGCTAGAAACTTTTTGGGGAGAAATAAAAATACGTTGCTGACACTTGAAAGACGCTTTGTTTGCATTCATTGAGTGCAGTCCAGAGGAAGGTTTGGCTGGCAAACGCACCCTGTGAATAGGGTGAACATCTAATAAGTTTATACAGATATTAAAATTAGGAACTAGGAACTTACTGCTGCAACTTGCCTGGCCATCCCAGGGTAGAACCATCATCCCAGCCAGCTTGCAATTGTGTGCAACATTTAAATGTTTCAAGTGTTTTTGTTGCTTAGTTAAGGCACTGACTTGGATAATTGTGCGCCAGTCCTTGCCGTGTCCTTACACCTTTGTGGTCGGCAGTCAGGCATCGGCATTGGCACTGGCACAAACAAATATTTGCCCAAAGGCTTCACCCGGCAATTGAGTGCGTGCGTCTGCCAGTTGGAGTGCCTTTGTTGTGTCAAGCAATCAATGATAAACAAAATTGCAACAAATTGCCAAGAGCCGAGAGCTTTGAGCCCAACAGAAAATATGATAAACTTAAGCCAGAAGTTTTAATTAAATTTGCATACAAAATTGTGCAGCAGCATTAAAAGTTATGGAATTGCTGGCGAATGAAAACACAATTGCCATTTGGGCAGCTTACCTGACTGACTGACAGACAGAGCCACCAAGCAACCATTAAGGGCAAAGTTGGCTCAGTATATTGCGTATCCGCAGTGTGCAACGGGCGCCACTTAAACTGTTTTTAATGACGCCAAAAAGTACTCACAATCAAGATTCATTTCTCTTTCACTTTTATGTACCTTATGTACCTTTTATGCACTCACTCCTTTGACACTCTTCAGGACTTATTGAAATTGTTGCTGAATCCCTTGCTTATGGGCAATCATTTTACCATTCGAGCACAAATATTACACTTTTTGCCACGAACTTTTGCCACGAAAATTGATAGCATTGCCTCGCCAAACTTTCGAAACACAACACAACAATGAGCGAATCCTTTGTATGCTGTACACTCAATTATTTGGTTGTTACCTTTTTTTTTTCTTATTACCCATTTGACTACCTTCAATGTACCAACATAATACTTGATGTACGAATGAAAGTGGGGCGGTGTTGTGTTTGTCGGGGGAGTGGGTGGGAAATACAATGGAGTTGATTCAAATGCACTTTATATGTATGCAAACAGTGATAGGGAATACTAGTAGACCGGAAAGGAGGAGCGTAGAATGGAGATGAATATGTATTCAATCAATCAAAGCAGCTTTGCAAATAGTGTAAGTCCCTGTAATAAGGTGTAACCAATTTGAAACTTTATACAGTGCCGGATGTGGCTTAGTGCTGGAGTGTTGTGACTACTGCTACTTTTTGGTTTTATAGCTGCCGCCATCTTTACAGCCGCTTGTAGTGTGCTGTTGCTGAATCTAGATGATGTTCGACTAGCTGAGTATAAAGGGGTTTCGATACGTGCACTTCTAGCTATGCTCTTGCTAGCTCGCCGGTTTGTGTCGGGGGTTCTTTCTACTTTCCCTCTCTTAACATACTCTAACTCACACAAGCATAATATTTAAGTGCACATTTTTAAGATAAATACAGGGTTGTCCATATTCGACGGACCCATCTGGCAACGCCATAACTTTTGACAGAGATGTCAGATCGCTTAATGACATACCGCGTTTGAAGCGTCAGTTCAAGCAGATTTTTACCATGGAACAATACACGCCACGCGAGCGCTCTGAAATAGTTGAAATTTACATTCAACAGAACAAGTCAATTGTGAAAACTCAACGTGCTTTTAAAAAATTAAAAAATGTGCCCATTTCACATTGAATGGGACCGTAAATAAGCAAAATTGCCGTATTTACGCCACTGAAAATCCTCAGGAGATTCAAGAAGTGCCTCTTCATGACGAAAAAGTCACAGTTTGGTGCGGCGTTAGTGCGAAAACGGTCATTGGGCCGTTTTTCTTCCAAAATGAAAATGGCCATGCTGTTACCATCAACCAGGAGCGTTATCGCGACATGATGACCAATTTTGTGATGCCAATTATTCGTCGAAAGCGTATGAGGCAGTTCTGGTTTCAACAAGACGGCGCTCCACCGCACACAAGTCGCATAACAATCGATTTTCTGAAGAAATTGTTTCCGGGCCGTTTGATGTCGAAAAGTGGTGATTTGGACTGGCCACCGCGTTCGCCCGATTTGACGCCGCCTGACTTCTTCTTGTGGGGATATTTGAAGTCAAAGGTTTACGTTAACAAGCCAAGGACCGTAGAAGAGCTCAAGGACAACATTCGTGAAGAAATAGCCGCTATTCCGGCCGAAATGTTGGCGAAAACGATGGAAAATGCGGCAAAAAGGGCACAATACGCCATCAACGCCAGAGGCGGCCATTTGAGAGATATCATATTCAAAAATTGATGAAAACAAATCTACTTGGAACAAATTAAATGATTAAGATTGCCAACCGCCAAATTTTTATTTTTTTCTTTGATTTTTTTAAAAAAAACATGGGTCCGTCGAATATGGGCAACCCTGTAGTACTGAAAAATTATGGACGGGGTAAAAACAAAAGTATGAATTATATTTCTGACGGAGTATAGGGATCTCAACTGTTTTGTCGTGGTCAGGGACTTTGGTGTTCATAAGCCCCCATGTCTCTACCCACCCTACCTGCGCAATCAGCCCGATCAAGGCTGTTGCGCCCTTTTACAACTCGTTCTAGACTTTCATGTTGTGACCGCACCTCCCATACTTTACTAAGGGCGAAAATTAACACATATATTAACCCAAACAAAAACCCCACTCAAAAATTCCCAGTTTCAAATATTTCACGAAATGACGCAATAAAATTCATAAGACTTCGATTGGGCCACACCAATCTAACACACAGCTTTATCCTCGAAAAAACCCCACCACCGATCTGCACAACTTGCAACACAACCCTTTCCATCCCCCACATCCTAATAGATTGTCCACAATACCAGCAAAATAGAAATAAATTCCTCAAACCAACAATAAATGAAACATTATCATATAGCAACGCACACCAAACCATAGAATTCCTTAAATCTTGTAACATATACCACACCATATAAACCTGTAAATATAAAAAACAATAAATTTTAAGCAGTCTAACTAAATCATATCTAAAACTAATACCATTGCAACTAAAACACAACACATAACATTTACACACTACCCACATCATAAACCTAATCTTAATCACAATTAAAATTAATGTAAATACTCAGTAAGCTTAAGGCCTTAGTCGCTATAGCTAAATTAAGTTACACACAATTTGTAATTGCGTGCTAATGTTGTAATAATAATAATAATAATAATA